>JAWNLT010000611.1:0-25031 GCA_035042145.1 Drosophila kokeensis | reverse complement strand
GCTCTCGCTGTTGGGTGTGGTGGTCGAGGTGATCCGACCCTCCCTTCCTCTCTCAGGGCAAGTGCCTGCTGACTGTGTCTCTGCTGTGCAGAGGGTGTTGGAGTGGGTTGTGGAGGATGTTCTGCCACATGAGAGGACCTCCCCCCGTCCAGGGCTCGGTCCTCCATAAGTCTTGCGACTTCATTTGCAGGGAGATCCTGCGGAATTTTTATATTAATATTGCTGTTCATGATTCTGTTCCCACGAGCTGCAGAGAAAATATGGTCCGCCCGAGCAGAGATCCGCGATACACGGGTAAGGCTGAATAGAACGAGCGGTCGCCATCTGCCTGAGCTCACCGTTAAGAACTGGGGCTCCGGGCTCCCAGCCAAGTTGACTCTCGGCACGGTTCGATTGACACCTTAGTCCGGCCCGGAGTGAGATGTGTGGGGATAGGTTGGGGGTGGGTGGTAATATGGGTGATTGGGGAGTTGTGTGAGGCTATGTTTTAAGAGGCGGCAACACAAGCGACCTGTCGGTAAGGTTAATAATAACCGTCCCCGTTGTTTGTCCGGGACTGCTTATTCACGGGCACACTTGCCAACGCTATTCGCAGCTAACCTCCCTAAAGGGGGGCCGTTCGCTATCCGCAACCTGCGACCCGCCTGGTGGCCTCAGCGCAGCACCATCCGTACCATCCCACTAGTTCTTCAGACATCAGGATAACATATACAATGTAACAATCTGGCGTATATTCGATTATTTCATTCTTGGAAAATTGTATTTTAAATTTTAATAGAGTGGCTATTTGTTGTAATTTCCTTACAACCTGATCAGTTCTTCAGCGTTAATTAATAAGAAAGACGATACTCTGCAGTTTATGTTGGATATTTATTTTGACAATGACGCTACTAATTTGGCGGTCTAAAACGAAGTGATTTACATGCTCTGATGAAATACATTTTGACTTACGACCAGAGTTGCCTGATCGTTATATTATATTATGGTTACATTTTCAACACTATTTCATCTTAAACATTTTTCTTGTCTTCTTGTCTATTTTCCACTTGCTCATCTGTTTTTGAAACTAAAGTCTAGTAATCATAGTGATCCGGCGAGCCGGCAAAAAATAATCACGTCCGTTGTGAAGAACAAGCGAAGGCAATATATGAATGTGAGCCAACAAATTCTACTGAATTTTGTTGATCTTGAACTGATTAAGTTTAATTTCGTAGATTTATTTCAGGTCGTCTGATTTAGTTTCCGCTATTTGTAATTTTCATTTTCAAGCTGTGCCTAGTGTGTTAATTGCTCTTACTTTTCTTTGGTTTGGTTTCAATCTTCCCAAGTCGGATTCCACTTTTGCGAGTTCGAATTCGAGTAAGGGGAATAGTGGGTGTGTTTTATTTATGTCACAAAATTTGTTCGATAGGTTACCGAACTCCAATTCGCCATTCTTCAATGTTGAATACGTGAATTACCTTATAAGTGCTGTTTTCTATGGATTCTTTTTTTTATAGGTATGCTTTTTGAATGTGAGTAATTTATATCATAATAATAATATTAGATGTGAGCGGGGTATGTATCAGAATCTTTGAAATCTATATATAACATATGTGATGAAATATAATTATGTAATATTCAATATGCATAAATTTCGGAGTAATTATAATCAAAGATTGGTACTTCAAAAAAATTAAATATATATTTCTTATATGCATTTGCAGCGTAAATATTTCTACTGTTAAAAAATAAATAATAATAAATAAAAATAAATATAAATAATATTATGTGTTTAAGACCAAAAAATATATATCGATTCAATCTGTGCGCTTGGTGTTGTGAAGCTTAACTTGTAATATGTAATATTCATATTTCGAAAGCTCTTAAGAATTACAGTACGTTTGGTAACCATGCTCAATGAATGGAACAGATTATCCAAGAGCTCGAGTGACTAGAGCTGTTTATGAAAGCGAGCACACAGGGCCGGTTATGTAGTTAGATCCTTGTTTCCATCACATCCGATCGAATATGTATACTTATGTAAATATATATTCTTATACTGATAGTTTTTACAAGAAGATTTTAAATAATAATACATATGCGTAAGAAAAATATTTCTTCGTGAAACAGATTTTAAATACTAGGCGAAAAACTAAAGAACTAGAAAATAACAACAAATGGTGTGTTTGTTGTTAATAATGGTTCAAGTTGTAGAAGTATCCTTTAGAAAGCCCAGCAAATGATTCATATATTCCTTTTTTTGTTGTATTTTCTTTGTCGTTGACTGATTCAGATTCGAATAATATAATTGGAGTTATAACGTCCAGGGAATCACCAAAATTGCATGACGACCGATGCTTATTTAGGAGTCGAACTCCACAAGAAAAGTTCGTCATCCAAACTGGGAATTTCACCAATCGGCGAGCCTATTGATATGTTGATGTTGTTGTTGGTCATGGTGCTGTTGGCGTCGGTGGGGATGGAGTTAGTTGTTGTTGCGTTGGGGATGCTGTTAAGTGTGATGGATGCAATGGACGGTATCGAATCGTTACAGAGTGTGGATATCGACGGTATGCTGTCTATAATTTGCAATGTTTTGCGGTTGCCAACCGTTTCGGTATCCGACTTGATACTGTAATCTGAATCGGGGGATTCTAAGCGGTACCGCAGTTCCGGGGTGGATTGGCGTGTAGGAGTGTACAGATCTCGGCCATATTGGTCAGATGTTTGTATCTCCAATAAGTCATCAGATGATGTCACATCTTCTATGATGGCGAGCGCGAATGGAGACACTTCTCTTGACTCAATCTGTCCAGGCACAGTTGTCGGCTTTTTCAGCTCCGGCATCGACTCTGGATCCATGTGCTCTGCTGGCTCCTGTTTCTTCTTAGCTGAAGATAATTTCTCTTTGGTTGACGACTTTTTCTCCCTAGCTGATAACTTTGGCTCCTTAATTGTTGCTTTTGGCTCTTTAGTTGACAATTTTCGCTCCGTAGATGCAGGCTCTGCTGTGTCCTCCTCATCGCTCACTGTGGTGGTCGGCGAAAACCATTGCACGAGATTTGAAAAGCGAACGCGCCGCACACCGTGCGCTTTGTTATCGGACACATCGTTCGGCACGATATACTCGTCATCAGGTTCGTTGCTAGTAAGCTCATCCTGGCTGTCCTCGACGCGCAGACTGGCCAAGCCAGTAACAGGAACGCATGTAGACTGACGTTTTTGCAATTTGGGTGGTCTCCCATCGGTGCCGGAGGATGGAGCACCCCGCTTTTTATGCGATAATTTAGTGCGACTGGATTCCAGTAACATATTGTGCCCAAGGTTAATGTCCTCAAGAACATTACCAGTTGCATCGACTCGTTGCAGACGCGTCGGCACTGAATAGCACTTGTCGCCACCAGAAGTGGATGAAGATTCGCGCGGCTTGCTGCCTAATATCTCTACTGCTTCGTTGAACGAAACAGACTTATTTATACGCTTCGGCAAAGAGCTGGTCAAGTCTTTTAGGCGCTTCACCTTCACCACACAATTGAAGAAGCGGGCACCGTAGCGACGCACCATTGCTCTGCGGACAAATGGTGGCGGATGTTTTTTGGGCTGCGCATTGGATTTGGCGGTGGTGTGTGGTCCGCACCCGCATCTCCGCCCCTCCTTAAGCGTTTCTCTACTCCACTCTTGCCATTAAATACTACGTAAATAAGCCCAAGAAAGTATACTTAAAGCAATTCTGAAATTGTTGACTGTTTTATGCAATTGTGTATCTGCGTACAGATCCCAATCTTGTCTTGTCATAAAACACGATTTTTAATGTATTTAGCCATGGAAAGTGTATAATTTGTGGGCGAAAACTGGTTGGAAATTTATCTACTGAAATACTATCAGATTAAGAACTATCTTTCCCAATTCAAAAAAATTTATAAATATCGCTTTTTATTAGTGTTCAGAACAAGCTCGAAATGTATACGAAGGAAATGTTAATTATTTTTCGGCTATAGAATAATTAGTAATGGATTTCAATTACAAACTCGCTTCGCAACCAGTTGAGATAATCGCATAAAGTTGGTTTAAGCTCAAAATAAATGCTTGTAGTTAAACTTATTAACTTATTTTCTATCGATTGCATTGGAGTTTTAATATTAATTCATGTAATATCCCAAACCAAAAACAAATTGGTTAAAGCTTATTGTAATGGAATTATGGCAGTGAACCACATTTAAAGTGAGTCAGCAAGCAATAAGAAATCCTGGAATGACAATTACAAAGTAAATTAAACATTTTTTTCATTCCCAAATGGAAACAAAAGCTTAAAATGAAAATGGAAATCAAATCAGAGCATTTGTGTTGATTTAATGCTTCCGTTTGGATTCCCCAAGAAGAGAACCCGACAAGAGATCCCATATGTGGGAGAGCCGCCAGAGTATGAGATTGAGGGTTACAAAGCTAAACTAATCGCTCGCTCTGACCAGGGGCTCAAGTGTTTTCTAGGTATTATACTCCGTCCTATTGGGACAATGCCACGCACTCTGCAAGCAGTTCAACCACCTCCCCGCGGCACATCTAATCCCCTTACCACAATCGTCATTTCCCAATGCCCAGGGCAACCCTTTGAATTTTTATGCAAATTCATTTGCTAGCCAGAAACAAAAGCAAGAGCAACTTGTTGCCACATCCTGTTGTTTGGGGAGCTGTTGTATTCGAACTTGTTGTTCTCTTTTGGTTTGGGTCGGGTTAAGGTATAAATTTGGGTTTGATTGAATTTAATGGGAAACATTCTGTTCAATCTCTTGTACGTCAACAACAAGTTCGGTTGGTCCTTCGGCCTTGTCTGGTTACTTGTTCGTTGGTGTTTGTGGTGCCTGCCAGCAACGTTGACAAATTAATCAAATAAGATAACACCAATAACACCAAACTGCACAACCGCACACCACACACCACACATACGAAAGCAAATTCAATTTCAGCTCAGTTGTTGTTTATTTTTATACCATGTAGTCATTAAAAGAGGCCTAAAAAAAAAAAGGTATTAAGTAATGTAGCACAAAAGATTTTCGAAAAATCTTAAGCAGGAACAATAGCCGTATTATTTTGATCATGATCCTTATGATCTCAGGGAGTGTGCCAAGCTAGTTCAAGTTCATAGACCGTGTATCGACTATCGAACCTAATTAGTAAAGTGATTATCGATTGTTTAGTGGAATATCCCTCTTCAAATAACCCAATGACGATCTCATTTCAAAAAATCAATTTTTTGAATGTCAAACTCCGACAAAACTTTTTGCAGTGTATCTCCAGGTCTAGCACTCACTGTTCTTACTAACTCTCTCTCTCTCTCTCTCTCAGGCTTTTTCGGAAATGACGACATGTAAATACTTTTGCCCCGCCAAACCTGCCGTGACGGAAATGCTTCGAATTTTGTTGACAACAAACAATACGACAACAAAAACGGCAGGGAAACAAGTTTTATTTTGGCCCCAAATCGAAAAGCACACGAATGAATTTTCATTCAATTATCCTCAACATTTGCCTGGCTGCTGCTGCTGCTATCCTTATTGTAACACGTCTATTGTTTACCAGTGGGCAACCTCGGCTAGCTCAGATTTCTCAGGGTGGGGTAACTCCAACCCTGCCCATAGACGGTACAGATTCCGAAACAAACAATACCTTCACAACACTGCATATCACCCTACATGCACACACGAAATAAACGAAACAGTTGGCAGGCCCGGTCTATATGGCCATGACGTACCCTCCCTTCCTGCAACGCACCTCTGGGGTTTCGCCCTTATATGGAATTGGCGGTTAATCTACTCCGTACATCCGGCGATTCTCCCCTCCGAACGAATCTACTCTTGTCTCATTTTTGTATTTACTATATTTTACTTGTATCCATTCATGAACTTAATATCTATTACTTAACTCTAAAGAAAAAAAATATACAAAAAAAAATATACAAAAAAAAAATAAAAAAAAATACAAAAACAAAATACAAAAACAAAAAAAAAATATGAAAAAAAAAATTAAACATTAAAAAAAAGGAAGACAAAAAAAATTTCCACTTTAACTTAATCGTCATGTAAGTGGCTCCCTTCCTCCTCGTGCTTGTGATGCATCTGGCATGCCAATAAATTGGTGCTTAAACCAGTTGAGAATTCAAAGACAAATTTACACCTAGCATGCCAACAGGTTTGTGCCTAAACCGCTTGAGAATCGTAAGATCAATTTGTGGCGGTATTCGATTTGCGCTATCGATGCTCCACGACGAATGCAACATTATACAGGTCCTCAATTTTGCTCTCGGCCTGGTCTTCTTCCATTTACTGTTCTTGTTATTTGTTTGTTTCTTTTATTTGTCTGGGGACGCAAACTAGCCCCAAACTGCACGAGGGACACACTGTCTCTCTCTCTCTCTCTCTCTCTCTCTCTCTCTATCTCCCTCTCTCTTTTTATCTTTATTTCGCTCCACTTGTCGTTGGGCCACGTTAGTGGGGACTGAAAATTCATAGCCGCTCTGTTTCAATTTTTGGCCTCTGCTCGATGTTCTGTTGTCCTCGTAGCCTGCCTGCGGCAATTCCCCGCCTTGTCTGCCATAAAATTTCATTTCATCTCAAACAATGAAAACGTGTCGAGCGCGCACAGCACAGGACACTAGCACACACACACACACACACACACCGGATCCCTAAAAGTGGGATGGGTTAGCTCGCGACTTCGGGTGCGCACTAGCGTGACCAAATGCTTTAGATGCCTGGAGTTTGGTCACCTCGCTAGGCAGTGCAAGAGCGAGCACGACCGGTCGAATCTTTGCCGAAGATGCGGAGGAGAAAACCATCTGGCCAAGGACTGCACCAAAGAGCCGCAGTGTATGTTCTGCAAGGAGAAGAACACGGAGTTCAAACACACCGCTGGCAGCGGCAGATGTCCCATGTTCAGGAGTGCACTGCCCAAAAGAACATGAAGTGCGTCCAGCTGAACCTCAACCACTGCGAGGCAGCACAGGCCCTGCTGAGACAGTCGGTCAGGGAGACGCATGCAGACCTGGCCATAATCTGCGAGCCGCACAGGCCAATCTCTGGAAGCGGATGGGCGGCTAGCAAGTGTGGGAAAGCGGCCATCTGGTCTCTCCGAACACCTCCGAAGGAAATTAGCACAGGCCATGAAGGGTTTGTTCGGGCGAAGATTAACGCTATAACCTTTTATAGTTGTTACACCCCGTCAAGCTGGGATCTGAGGCGATTCCAACAGCTGCTTGAGGAAACCTCGGAGGATGCTCGCGGCAGATCCCCCATAGTAATTGCCGGGGATTTCAACGCCTGGCCAGTAGAATGCGGCAGTCGCGTGACGAATGCCAGAGGTACCTGTCTGTTAGAGGAGTTCGCATCAATCGATGCAAACCTAGCAAACGACGGGAGGCGGCTTAACTATAGCAAGGCTGGCAGAGGGTCCATTATAGATATTACCCTGCTGAGTAGCTCGCTATGCAGGAGGATGACGTGGAGAGTCAGCGAGGACTTCACTTTCAGCGATCACCAAGCGATACACTTCGTGATCAATGGAATAACACAAAGACAACCACGACCGCAAACATGTGGGCCCAAGTGGAAAGGAAACCCCCTGGAAGAGCAAACCCTTACCGAAGCCTTGCGTCATACTGTAATCCCAGCCACCGGACAATCTGCAGACAGCATGGCGACAGGCCAAATGCGATGCGTTATGGACGCATGCGATTTGTCCATGGCCAGGAGGAAGCCAAGCAGACGAGCAACGCCCTGCTATTGGTGGAGGACATAAATCAGCTAAGGAAATCGTGTCTACTGGCCAGAAGGCGCTCCCAACGTGGCAGGGGCCGCCCTTAATTCTCCAGCAGGCTGGATGGCCTCAGAAAAGCCAAGAGAGATCTGAAACGCAGCATTAAAAGAAGCAAGGCCAGCTGCTTTCGGGAAATCTGCGAGGAGGCTGATGTGAAACCATGGGGAACCGCATACAAGGTGGTCATGAAAAAGATCCGGAGCCAGGAGACCGTTCGGGTAACGTGCCCAACGGCTTTAGCCAACATAGTGGCGACGCTGTTTCCCCAATACCCACGGCGGCGAGAAATGGACCCAACCCAGCGAACGGAGCTTGCTCAGAGCGTCACGCCAGAGGAGGTCTTGGGGGCAATCAGAGGATTGGGCGACAAAAAGGCCACGGGACCAGACGGTATTCCCAATAAGGCACTGAAGCTGGAGGTCCGCAGGATTCCATAAGTATTTGCGGTAACCTACGCAAAATGCCTACAGGACGAAGTATTCCCGAGGCTGTGGAAGCGGCAGCGGCTAATCCTCCTGCCAAAAGGGGATAAGTCGACCGACGACCCTTCAGGATATAGGCCTATCTGCCTTCTAGATTCAGCGGGAAAGGTCCTGGAGAGGATAATATACAACAGACTCCTGGCCATCATCGACGAAAAAAACGCGCTCTCAGCCAGCCAATACGGGTTTAGGAAAGCCCGCTCTACCGTAGATGCAATCCAGGCGGTTGTAGATATTGCAGCCAAGGCAATCGAGGGAACGAGGTGGAGGTGGGGCGACAAGGAGTATTGCGCTGTAATAACCCTTGACATACGCAACGCGTTCAACTCGGCGAACTGGTCGCGCATCATGACAGCCCTGGATGGAATCGGAGTACCGTCGTACATATCAAGTACCATATCCAACTACTTGTCAGATCGGGTGTTGGAATATGATACAGAAGACGGACCAAGGACCTACGAGGTCACAGCAGGAGTGCCACAGGGCTCCGTTCTAGGCCCTTTGCTGTGGAACCTAATGTACGACGAGGTACTTAGGCTCGAACTGCCACAGGGCTGTACCCTCATTGGCTTCGCAGACGACCAGTGTGAAAGCTGGCGAGCAAGTTTTGTCATTAAAAAATGTTTTGCTTTTAAAAAAAAAAAAAAAGTGTTGCTATTTGTTTATGTGGGATTATGTTAAGCCAGGCCTTATCAGCTGGTGTCATTTTGGCTTAACATAACCTACGATCCACACCCTCTCTCTTTGCAATGCAACCTCCTTACAGCGCACTCAGCGCTGTTATCATTAACATAAACGTTACATTGTTAACATTATATCAATCGCTGTAATACAATCAACGCAAGAAGTTGACAAATATTTAACGTGAAATAAATATAAAGTTAAACCAAAAAAACCCAAGTGCCTTTTTTATTGGAGGATAACGAAGGAAGGAAAAATACGCCCAACCACATTTTCACTATTAAAAAAAAAAAAGTTTTGCTATTAAAAAAAGCAAGTTTCGCTATGAATTCTCGCGCAACAACAACAACAAAGTCAACAATGCAAAAATTGCAAACTCAAACAATGCCAACAACGACACTAACAAAAGCACCGAAAATGATAATAACGCCAACAAAAAACGAAAAATTGCGACAGTCGATGATGACATTGACTTGGATACAGTGCCATCTACTTCTGCTGGTGCTCGTGCAGCACCACAAGCACTTGATGATCTGTCAGATTCTGCACTCGGACATCGAGTCAGTGGATATGGCAGAGAGGACTGCAGTTGCTGCTTCCCCAATTTTTCCTCTGACTATGGGCGATGAGGACACAAGTCCGGGACCTGCCGCTGAGATTCGCGATTCTCTGCCAAACACCTGCACTGCGGAAACACAGCCTACAAGGTCTTCTAAGCCCCCTCCACTTATAGCTGAGGGTATCACCAACGTTGTTGGACTGCTTGAAGCATTAAATGCTGTCACGCCGTCTGACAGCTTCATGCTTAAATGCAGTGGCGGTGGGTACAGTGAGAGTCATGCCAAATAGTATTGAGCGCTTACAGGGCTATACAGAGAATGTTTTCAGAGAAGAGAATCCCTTTTCACTCGTACCAACTAAAGGAGGACAGAGGTTTTCGAGTGGTGGTCAGGGGACTGCACCCATCGCTCCAGAAAATTGACTGCTTAAGGGACGAGCTCGCCAGATCTGGGCACTCAGTACGTGGTGTCCAAACCATCGTCAGTCGTGTTACCAAAAAGGAGCTAAACCTTTGTTATTTGGAGTTGGAGCCGGCTGCAAATAACAAAGAGATTTACAACCTTCGCTCCATCTCTCAGGTGCGCATCACTGTTGAATGCCCTGATCGGCATTTGGACATCCCTCAGTGCCACCGCTGCCAGGAATTCGGGCACACGATGAAATATTGCCAAAAACAACATCGCTGCGTTAAGTGTGGTTCAGCACATGCTAGCCAAGCTTGCGAAAAACCATTGGATGTTGATCCAAAATGTGCAAACTGCGGAGGAACCCATCCAGCGACGGAAGAAGCTGGAAAGGCTGCCCGGCTTATCAGCGCGTTTCCAAGGGAAGGAAGCTTGCGGCTCAGTCTAGACGGCCGGCTCAATACCTCCAAAACTCGCGCCCAAGAAGCCCGGCTCCCTTACGCAATGCACAATTTTCTTATGCTGATGCCGCCAGACTGCAAACGGCTCCTCAGCTCCTTCAGCAACTTGGACAACTGTCAGAGCAGCAGCTCACAGCGTCCCCTTCAGCAGCAACGTCACCATCAGCAGCAGTTTCACCAACGACAACAGCCACAACCTCACCACCGCCAGCAGCAGCCGCAACAGCAGCAACATAAACCTTTGCCTCAACAAGATGCTCCGCAAGTTCCTGAGCAACAGCGGTCGAACAAAACGCGATGACATAAAGTTCGCTAGATGGCTAGGCATCGAGAGAACGCTCAGCATCAGCAGAAATACTCGCAGCAACACCAGCAGCAGCAACACGAGCAGCAGCAACACCAGCAACAGCAACACCAGCAGCAGCAAAGCGCAGCAGCAGCATGCAACGCCAGCAGCTGCAACGCCAGCAACAGCAACCCCAGCAGCAGCAACTCCAACAGCAACAGCACATCCACCAAGTGCGTCAACAGCAACTGAGCCATCAACAACAACACCAGCTGCCATTGCGTCAACAACATCAGCAGCCCACACAGGATCAATATCAACTAGTGCAACAGCCTTATCAGTATTATCAACACTCCAATCTCCAGCTTGAAAGTCTTATGTCAAAATTTGACAAGTTAAACGAGACAATGATGGCCATGATGAGCCTGTTGCACGCTGTACTTGCCAATAAATGAGCCAAATTGGGATGCGCGTTGGCGTTTGGAACGCCAATGGCCTTTCAAATAACGCCAATGAGTTGGAGTTGTTTATTCATCGCCATCAAATAGATGTAATGTTGGTCTGTGAGACTCATTACTGCTCCAGATCTCACTATAGGCTACCAGGCTATGACATCCACCTAGCCAACCATCCGTCGGATCGCATGCGTGGTGGAGCAGCAGTGATCATAAAATCTTCTCTTCAACATCATGCGCTGACTCCCTTAAGTTGGCTCTCCGCACAATGTGCTGCCGTTAAAGTCTCTAGTGATCAAGGCGAAGTAGTCCTAGCGGCTGTCTATTGTCCACCACGTTTTCTGTGGGCATTAGAAGACTTTAAATGTCTCTCTTTGAAGAGCTTGGCCCCAAGTTCCTGATTGCTGGAGACTGGAATGCTCAACACCATCTCTGGGGTGCTGCTTTGAACACTCGCCGTGGGATTGCGCTGGCGGATTGCGTGAGAGACTCCAACCTCCAAGTACTTGCCACGGGAGGTGCAACGCACTATTCGTACGGTGGTCATAGGCCGACAGCAATTGACTTTGCTGTGTACGCTGGAATACGTTCTGACTGTCTTGGTATATCAGAGAGAATTGAGCTTAACTCCGATCACATCCCTTTGATCGTTGAGTATAGATTGGCTGTTACTCTAATTGCTCCCAAGGCACGTCTTCTGCCGCGCAAGGCAAACATCTCCCGATTTCGGCAGAGGTTGGAGCAGCTTGTCAACTTGAACATGGAGCTGAGTTCACCGGCTGATATAGACGACGCAGCAGAGTTATTCCTGCGTAATATTAACGCGGCGGCGGAATACTCCATGCTTGGACAACTTCCTTGTTCGCCTCCCAGTCCAGCTCAGCCTCTTTTAAAAACTGAGATTTTGGACTTGGTAAGGCACAAAAGAGCACTGCGTCGCCAATATATGCGCTCACGCAATCCTTTGGATCTAAGGGACTTTAGACGGGCTGCGTACGAGCTGCGAAAGCTACTTTTTGACACTAAGAATCAATATTTCCGTGCTCCGCAATGCCGATCCCAATAAGAATCATGGATTCAATTTGTGGAAGGCAACGCGTTGTGTCAACGCCAGCCACTCAGGCGGATCCCCATTATGCGACCGGACAACACTTGGTGTCGATCGGATGCAGAGATTGCATCAGCATTTGCGGATGAGCTACAAGGCCGTTTCACGCCATTTGCTCTTGCGTCACCCAGCCAGATACAGGAAACTGAGGCATTTTTAAATGCAGATCTCGATCCTGTTCAACCGATCACACCTATCGCCCCTAATGAGGTCCGCTTGCAGATTCGCAGGCTGAAGTCCACTAAAGCCCCTGGCTATGATGGCGTCGACGGCAGAGTTGCTAAGGCCCTCCCCGAGAAGGGAGTGATGTTCCTGGTGCTACTCTTTAACTCCATGGTTCGCATCCACCACTTCCCCACTCCGTGGAAGTGTGCTGTGATTGTGATGATTCCGAAACCTGGCAAGCCGGATAACCTTGTCTCGTCATATCGACCGATAAGCTTGCTGTCCACTTTCTCCAAAATATTTGAAAAAATATTTCTTGGAAGATTGTCGGCAGTAAGTGGCTTCCAGAGTGCCATTCCTGATCATCAGTTTGGCTTTAGGCATCACCATGGTACACCAGAGCAAGTTCATCGAGTAGTACAGCATGTCCTCGAGGCCCTGGAAAATAAGCAGTACAGCTCTGCCGTCTTCCTGGATATCCAGCAAGCGTTTGATCGCGTATGGCATGATGGCCTGCTTTTTAAGCTTAAGTCCCTACTACCATCGGCGCAGTATTTACTGCTCAGGTCCTACCTGCTTGGCCGTTCATTTATGGTGGAAGTTAGGGGCGAGCGATCAAACATCCGCCGCATCGGAGCGGGTGTACCGCAGGGTAGTGTCCTTGGACCTGCCCTGTACACATTGTACACCGCGGATTTGCCGATTCCGGTAGCCAGAAACACGCTGCTTGCCACATACGCAGATGACACTGTGTTCCTTGCTAACTCCTCCACTGCCTGGAGAGCCTCGGCGGCTACGCAAAGGTTCTTGGATGGTTTTAGTACCTGGGCCAACCGGTGGAACATCTGCATCAATGAGAACAAGTCTCAGCACTGTACGTTTGCGCTCAGGAGTGGTAACTGTCCAAGAGTCCGACTCAACAACACGATCATACCTCAGGGGAATCATGTTCGCTACCTGGGTATGTATCTGGACAGAAAACTTACCTGGCGTAAACACATACAGATCACGGCAGCAGCGTGTAGATCCAAAAGGGCGAAACTCAACTGGTTGCTGAAGCCATCCAGCAAACTCAGCTTGAGCAACAAGCTGCTGGTGTACAGGAGCATCATCGTGCCCACATGGACATATGGGATTCCATTTTGGGGCACAGCAGCAAAATCGTGGATTAATCAAATTCAAGTCTTGCAGAACAAGGTGCTAAGAGACATCTCTGGTGCTCCACCCTATGTGAAATAATTCGTCAAAGCGAACAATTAAATTAAATCAACCAAACAACACCGCCGAAGGAACATCGAGTCCTTCGACGCAAAACAACAACAACATCAGTGCAGGACATTGAGGTCCTTGAGTGCAGTAAATAAAGTGTTTCCTTGCCACGTTTGAGTCGTGGTGCCAGCGCGAAAACCCACCTGAGTACAGTTGAGCGAGCGATTGGCCTGTAATAGACGGTATACGTGCGGACCCAGTCGAGTTGACTGAGGCGCCGTAACCTGTCGAACAGAGCGGAATCGCGGACTCGTGTAACTGGTGTACGGGAAGCCTGGTCCCGACTCGCCCGAACAGGAACACCTCAAAAGCTGACTCAAGGCCTCAGTAAATTGCCAACCAAAGTCTACGTGCAATTGTACATACAAATAGTACAACGATAATAAAAGCCATATTTATAAAATAAATATATAAACGTCTTGTCAATTATCGCTTCGCAACCATTTAATAAATTTGTTGCACGAACCCACAGCTCGACTGAGCGTTAGCCCGGCAAAGCAAATAGGTTCGTTACAACTGGCGCCCAACACTGGTGGTTGCGATAATTGACACACAATATATATAAAAAAATAAATATGGTGCGTGCGTGGGTGTACAACCTCAAAAAAGAGGACATCCTAAAGTATGGAGACGAATTCCAAGTGGAGCTGAGCGGCACACTGGATGTGATGCGTCGACAATTCGGAGAGTGGGTGGACACTCACGAATCCAAACTGCCATACAGCACGCGGATCGCCGAATTAGCAGCGATTCATGGCAGAGCGTCACCGGCGAGGGAAAGCGGACAAGTTGCGTATGCAAGAGAAGCGACGAAAAATGATTTCGCGCATTTGAGCACACCGGCAACCCGCGCAGCAGAGCGCGCGAGAGACAGCCACCACACAGAATGGGAGACATCGGCACCACAGCCGTCAAGGAGAGTGTCCATACGCGAGCACACGGCGACGACTATGGCCCAAGAATACCCAAGGGTAGCGAAGCAAGTCCGAGAATGGAACTTTCGCTTCGACGGCACAACAAAGCCGTTAGAATTCTTGGAGCAAGTCGAGTGGTCAGCCGATACCTATGGGCTCAACCTGGATCTGGTTCCGAGGGCCATGCCGGAACTACTTCAGGGATTGGCTCTGAAATGGTACGTAGCCAATAACCAACACTGGACGAGTTGGGAGACGTTCATCCAGAGTTTTCAACGGTACTTTCTGCCCGAGAGACTACTTTGAAAACTTAAAGGATGAAGTTAACCACAGACGTCAGGCTATGATACGAGCCATTTAAAGTGTACATGGTGGAGATGCAGACGCTTATGCGACCACTGCAGTATTCGGCAGACAAGCAACTGCACAAAATCTATAACAACAGCCTCCCAGACCTGCGAGCATACGCGAGGCCAGGTCAATTCAACGACCTAGAGGATTTAATGTATTTGGCCGTCGTGTTTGAGGAGCTCGAGGCTGATAGAGAAAAGCTGAGACAACAGAGCCGCATGGAGCAGCCGAATTATAACACTCCACAGCGAATGCGAGTAGAGCCGCAACAGAGACGCGTGGAGCACTCGAGTTACAACACTCCACAGCGAAGGCAAGTACAGCCTCAACAGAGACGCAGGGAGCCACCACGACGACACATGGAGTCACCACAGATGCGTCACTACCGCCAAATAGAGCCAGCGCCAAGGCAAGACGGCCCACGGCTTATGCGGATAGTGGACAGTGGACGGACACAGACAACCGATGCCGACGCGAGACCCAAGCCAGCCCCGAGGACAAGACGCGACAATACACAAACACATATAAATAATACAGCGATGGCTTGCAGATGTTGCGGCCAGGAGGGACACCGTGCGATAGAGTGCACAAATTCTATGCTGGATTATTGTTGGCTATGTGGACGTATCGGAGTTCGTACGTCGGTAGTATGGATATTGCTCTACTGATACTCCCAGGAGTTACCGACGGCTTAGTTCTCGGATGGGATTTTCTATCGGGCATGGGAACGGTTTTAGAGTGCGCAGGCCTGAAGATAAATACATCGGGAAATAGAATTCGAGAGCATCCGGAGGAGAGACTGTACATAGCAAAGACAGTCAAACCAGCAGTAAGTGTTACAGATGCCCAATCTCGACAGCCCCGGAAGGAGACACGCCGGAGAGTCTCAACGGTGGAAGACGCGATGGACCAAGCTAATAAAAACTGCCGCTGGATCCAAAAGATGCGAACCACCATCGACAAAAACCCCAGAAAGTTTCCAGACTACATGGAGGAATCTGGAAACTTGTACAGGCACATCCCCCACAGAGCCGGAACAGAGGATGCGAAAGCCTGGAAATTGTGTGTGCCAACCGGCAAGAGGACACAAGTCCTAAAGGAGGACCACAACACCGCCGCCGCAGGACATACGGGGAGCCGAAAAACAATAGCCCGAATAGCAGCGCGCTATTATTGGCCAGGCTTATATAAAGACGTAAGAGCATATGTCCAGCAATATAAGTCAAGTCAATTGGCCGCGGTCGAGGCCTCTCAAGACCAGGCAAGGCACTACAACCTTCGCCGAAGGCAATGGAGCCCCAAAGTCGCAGATAGGGTGTGGATGAATTTACACCACCTGTCGAATGCGGCTGAGGGATTCGCAGCCAAACTGGCACGGAACACGGCGGAAAGAAAGGGTATACAAAGGTCGTATACACCTACATATAAAAATAATAATAATAAATAAATATATATATATGTATATATAAATAAATAAAATAAAACAATAATAATAATATCATAATAAAGATAAATAATAACTGGAGCCCTAAGGCGGGTCAAAAATAGATGAACAGCCCTGAACGCGGCGAATAGTCATCACGCCACAGCTATTGCGGAGAGTCGACAACAGCTAGCGCAGAGGGAGAGAATGGCCATGACCTGCGCTAGAGTTCACTCTAATAAAGTGCAACGGCCGTCGAAAGCGTTATGCTAACCGCTGACACAAGAACGGCAACAACGCTTGCACTTAACGAGAACGAGTGTAACGACCGCCGAAAGCGTACTCGCGCAGATGAGAGCGCAAACACAGCAAGCAACGAAAACGGTTCGCTCGTCGCTGTGGCGGAAATCTGCAACAACAACGTTTGCACTATGGAGAGCGCAAGCGTCGCGACCGCCGAAAAAAGTTTCGCTCGTCGCTTTGGCGGAAATCTACAACAACAACGCTTGCACTATGAGAGCGCAAGCGCTGCGACCGCCGAAGACATTTCGCTCACCGCTACGAACAAATCAGACAACAACAATGGTTGCTCTACGAAGAGCGCAAGTGCAGCGACCGCCGAAAATGTTTTGTTCGGCGCCTAGCAACAGCGGTTTTATCACACTAGTGAAGAGGCGTGTGCAAAAACCAAAGGAAACCCAACAACAAGGACACCGTTGGTTAGCCACGCATACTAGTAAATAGAACAACCCGAGAGAGAGGGAAATAATGAGGTAAAAATGAAGCTTCAATCAAACGCACAAGTCAGTACGATCGCTGCGTCCAGGCGACCGGGTGGCTTGTATAGTGCGCGTGATGCGCGTAAGGCGTACGTTTACGTGTGCGTGCTTGTGTGTACGGGTGTGTACACGAAATAAAAAAAAAGGAATCAAATAAAATTGTGTTATAAGTTGGCAAGGATGACGCGCAATGCAAGCGGCACCAACAACAATGCAATTAAGTCGAATCGAAATGACAGCGACAGCAGCCGATGCAAAAAGCAAGCAGCACAGATCGAGCAGCAACAGGAGCAACCCTAATTGGAATCTGTCCTCGAGTCTGATGCTGGACAAGTGGAAGACACTGGTTGGGCGAGTGTGCCTTGCCACTGCCAGCTATTTTGGCTATCGGGGCTATTTGGAGATACGCGATCCGCACTCACTGGGCATAGGCTTGATGTGGTACACACCGAGTAATCTGGGGCCAAATGCCGCCGGCATGCGGCACTGAGCGACAAATCAAGGAAGTTTTCCACTGCCGAAGAAAAGGGGGGAGTGTGAGGAGCCATATAGCGATGGTAAATAAATATATAGCTTTATATATTTATGTGTGCTATATGCGCCCCTCATGGTAACGGCACATCAGACCGACCTCCGCCCCTGATTGCAGTTTCGGCGAATTCGCTCTCTTTCGTCCTCTCCCTTTCGTATGCAGGTTGTCAGCCATATGAGCGTGTCTGACACACATGTCCGCTAGGACATGTGCCGTTATGGTGTGAGGAGTATTGCGGGTGTAATATCTCCATCCATACTCGCACTAACGGCAGACATGGGCTGGCGCCAGCAAATGGCAGTGGATAGTTACCAGAAATCACGCCACCGAGGCGATCGCGTGATTTCTGATACAGTCCCGACAAAAGGCTGCGAGCGGGGCTATAAAAAGAGCGCCGCAACACACAGCAGGAGTCCAGTCAGAACTCATACGAGAAGGGGAAACGCTGTCGGAGCGATCTGAGAAGAAGAGTTCAGTCAGAGCACACGCGCAAGGGAAAACTCTGCCCAACAAAACCCCGCAACGAAGGCATACGCGGATAAATAATTGAACGGCCTACAAATAATGAAACCAAGAAAACAATTAAGTTGATCCAACAAACCACACCGCCAAAGGAACGTCGAGTCCTTCGACGCAACAACAGCAATAACATCAGTGCAGGACATTGAGGTCCTTGAGTGCGGTGAATAAAGTGTTTCCTTGCCACGTTTGAGTCGTGGTGCCAGCGCGAAAACCCACCTAAGTACAGTAGAGCGAGCGATTGGCCTGTAATAGACGATATACTTGCAGATCCAGTCGAGTGACTGGAGTGCCGTGTAAGAGACTCGTGTAACTGGTGTACGGGAAGCCTGGACCCGACTCGCCCGAACAGGAACACCGCAAAGCTGACTCAAGGCCTCAGTAAATTGCCAACGAAATTCAAGTGCAATTGTATGTGCAACTAAACAACCAATAAAACCATATTTATAAAATAAATATATAAACGTTTTGTCAATTGTCGCTTCGCAACCATTTATAAATTTGTTGAACGAACCCACAGCTCGACTGAGCGTTAGCCCGGCAAAGCAAATAGGTTCGTTACAGACCTTTGTAAAAGAGCGGGTCAGCGAGTTGGCAGTTGCTTGGTATTTTCCATCCGGTGGTATTTATATCGAAGTGAGGCTGATAATCAGTTATCTTTTGCGTTACGACTGCAGAAAATAATCCTTGATATGAGCCAGCAGCTGATTGCCTGATACCAACATATTCGAACGGCGTGGTTCCAACTGAAGCTGGTTGACGAGGCGAGAGGTGATAAGGTTGAGCTGCGATGCTGAATCCAGCAGAGCTCTACAAGGTACGGAGGTGCCAGATCGATTTCTGACAAGTATGACAGCACGTAATCGTTCTCGTTTGGTTTCAGGACTCTAGGTGGCGATGTGGATAAGGAAACAAGCGATGCACCTTGAGCACGCGTTGTGTCGGGTAGCTGAGATGCAGAAGAACTTGTGTCCGATATGTAACAATGGAGTGGTGCTTCTGTTGGCAATGTTTGCAGTGACCAGATTTGCATGGCTGTAGACTATGCCCTTTAGCGATTTATTAACAATTCCATGGCTTTGTTGTAATTGTCCTCCGTTGGTTTGAAAGCGCGAATTGCTTCCAACGCAGGTCCTGCCAGGCATGATCGAAGATGCTGATATTTCTCCACTTTGGTTAATTCCTCATTTTGGCCGACGACAGTGTTGTACATTGCGAAAAAATCGGGCCAGTCGATCGAGAGAGACGTGCTGCGCCACTTGAGCTACCATTTACCTCGTTCGGGTGACTCCGGATTGCTTTCGAATGGAGAATCGAAGCCTTACGCAGATTGATGAGTTCACGAGTAAGCTTGGATGTCACCTCGCAGCTGACTTGGTCAAATTGCGACCTTGCGTCCGCGGCCAGCTCCATAAGAATAAGCTCCTCCAGTTTGGATTATGCACCATCAAAGCTGGATCGCATTTCGCTGATTAAATCCAGTCTGGCCTGCAACTCACCTTCATCGAAATTCATCAGCCGCTCATCAGATAAAAACGCATTTAATGCATTGAATTGCCGAGCTACTGATTCTGCCTTTGCTTTGTAAAAGTCCAAGTCAGAGTGAGGAGCCGCATTTGAATTCGAATCGTTTTCAGCCATTTAAATTTCTAGTCACGACTGACTCACGCGATTAGCACTGTCGAATATGCGCGCAGGTTTGAATGTATGTTGCTTGCGAAACAACGGATAAACGAAATGCAGACGAGATTAACGGCAAGTACAAGTTGACCCCTGACTGACCGCTGCGTTGACGAAAGTTTTGGCACAGCGCAACCAATAAATTGTTGGGCAATTTACAGATAAGAAGAAAAGCGCGTTGTTGTCTTTGCATCCAAATATGCAGAAGACGCCTAGAATGATTATTAACACTATAGTTTATAACCATTCTCTTGCACTTTACCAACGACACAACACCATGAAAGAAATTAAAATAAAAATCACTTCGGGGTCACCAAATGTTTTGAGGAGGCGCTTTTTTGCGGTCACCTATGTTCGAACTGGTTTCATTTTGTTTTGTGATTTATTTTAATTTCTTTTTAGTTTGACAAATTAAATGTTTAGCATATTTAATTTATCGTACGATGCTCGTATCTCTTTTGCCAATGCACAACCGACGAGTGATAAAACGAGAGTGAATTACATAAAGTTGACAAAAGAAAGCAAAGACATAAATTAGGGATGGGCAAGCCAATGACGTTACAAAACTACGTTACATTAGAGATGTGGTACTTAATTATTTTTTGGCTGCTGCTGCCTCTGACATAAGCCTTTCGTGGATTGATTTAGAAATGCATTGACTTCATTTATTGTGTGGATGACATGTAACTCCTGATGGAGATAGGATAGCTGGCGTCGGGCTTCCTAAGGGATTCTGCTTTTTGCATAGGCCCGCAGAATCATGGTAGGGTGGGCGAGCGCACCAACATGGTAGCACCACAAAAAGGATGACCCTATAATTCGAATTATTTGATCCGTCCATTACTTTTATCTTTCTTCTTTCTCACTTCCATGGCTTGTCTTCTTCCTTCCTTTAATGTAAAAATATATTAGGCGAGTTGTAAAATATATGTAACTAATGTTAGCAAGCAATTTTAATACGTCGGATATCCAATAATAACTCACTCCAATTGCCGGCGAACTTCAACAAAAGCTAGCTCGTACTCCGAACATTTTAATAGCCCAACAGCTTCACGTTGTTCATTACAGTTCTTACTAATTAGTTATAATTATATTTTTAGCGCCCAACCTGTTTCAGTTTAAAAATTCTAGTAGTTGTAATAGTAGTAGCAGCAGTATTGAATGAAGAAAAGAAGCAATACTAGTAATTTGCAGCTGTACAGGCTTTCAAATTTTGAATTCGACTACTTCTGATCTGCTGTTATGAATGACTTCATATCCCCATACCTTAACATTATTCGATTAAAAAAAAAAGCCCACATACCTATTTTCAGAAAGGAGTGTGCATAGTTATCCACCCACATATATAATGCATTAATATGTCATATATCTATCTACAGTTTTGAGTTCCAACTGATAAAAGTAATCTTTAACACCAGGTTTATCTTAGTTATTATTTTTAGTAATTATCTTAATATTTTGCTATGCTGTAAGTCGAAGTATTGACAATTTAAATTCTCTTGGTCGTTTGGAAAGTGTGAGTTCTTGCGTGTGTACATTGAAGATTGAACATCCTAAACAACTTCTGGCCACACGGTGTAATCATTATTTTCATCACACTTGTTTTAACAATAGAACTAGTAACAAACGAGTCTGTCCGATTTGCAGAACATCACTAAGTACTTCAACTTAGAATTTGGCAGTTGAGTTAGCCGCATCACAGCCTGTTAGACTGGGTATTGAAACACGATCTAAGTCTAAAGTCGCTAAAGTTATAACGCAATCTATGCCTAAAGTCACTACAACGGTCAAAATGCAGACCACGAAGGCGGGACTTAGTTCTGTATCGGGAGTGAGGCCGGGAAATGAGTCGATAGCAGCCCCTCAGCTCAACCCCGTCTATGTTATAGCTAGTACTAGCACAGAGCAAAGTGATAACCAAGAGTGAGGAGTGTCGCAGCACCCTCACATAGTTGTGGAGCAAAGTAACGCTCAAAGCCAGATTGCTACCAGCTTGCAGCAATATGTTGTCAGTGCAATGGCTGCAGCAATTGATCAGCAAACCCAACTTTTGTCACAAGCAACTGAGATCAAAGACTATCAGTGCAGAATCCAGTGAGCACCCCTGCTGATGCTGGACCTCCTATTCATAGTAGAGAACGACAATCTTTTGAACCACTATTCCAACTTCCTGGTTCAGTAGATTCAGAAAATTTTCCCAGAAATGGTGTACAGCCACCAAATCGCAGCAATGCGGGAATTGAAAATTGAAATTTTCGGGACATTCATCGTTATCAGTAGACGACTTTATATATCGTGTAGAAGCGCTTACAGCACTGACATTGGATGTCAACTTTGAGCTGCTATATCGCTATGCTAGTAACCTGTTTGAAAGCAGTGGTAGTGAATGGTACTGGAGATACCATAAAAGTGTTTCGTCCGTTTGTTGGCCCGACTTTTGTGGAGCGTTGAAGTCTCATTTTAAGGACGGTCGCACAGAGTTAGACATTCCTACAACCATTTCGTTGAGAAAACAAAAATACAACGAACCATTTGACACCTATCATCAAGCCATTATGTTGTTAGCCGATAGACTTTCACAGCCTATGTCCGAGCAGACATTACTTGAGGTGCTTCAAGCAAATTTACTACCGGAAGTGCAGCATGAGATTTTATATGTTGCGACAAATCTTACGCAGGGGAGAACGGTTCATGAAAGCAGTTACAAAAACTAATGTACCTTCTCAGCGTCAAGTTACAGGACAGCAGGTGCATGAAATTGCAATACAAGCAGATTGTGAGCACGAATTAGAAAATTCAGGGATCGCTGCAATAACTGTTTCGTGTTGGAATTGTGGGAAATCTGGTCATCGATACCAAGAATGTGTAGCCGAACGTAAAGTGTTCTGTGGAAAGCGTGACACGTACAAGCCGTCATGTGACAAATGCAATCCTGAAAAAAACGGAGTATCGCGTGCACCGTGGATCAGTGCACGCAAACTTGTTGAAATATGCAGTTTACTCGAACAACTACCGGACTTGACTTTATTCGCTAGTAGTCGTATAGTAAATAGTTGGAAAAACTTAACTAAAGAACTACCGGATATTATAGGAGAAAACACCCATTATCAAAAACAAAGAATAACTTTCCAAAATGTATGCAAAGAATCCAAAAAGGCAATCGTTTCCTCAGTTATGAATAATGCCAACGATCTCAGACTATATACGTTAGTGTCGCTGTTTGGTAAGACAATTATTGGCCTAATGGATATTGGCGTTTCCATCAGTTGCATAGGTGGTAGTTTTAGACAAGAACTTGCTAACAGTCACACCACATTGAAGGGAATGAATCCCAATGTTTGTACTGCAGATGGCAATAAAGAACGGATTACGGGTAGGATTACGACCCCAGTTAGTTTCCGTGGTGAGACTAAGCCATTGTGTATTTATATAGTACCGTCTGTGTCTCAAAACCTATATCTCTGCATAGATTTTTGGCGTAGTTTTAAGTTATTGCCCTTGTATGATGTGAACAAAGAAGAATCGAAGACTGTTATTCGCTGCTCTCAGTCGCCGGAACCATTCTCTCAAGTTGTCCCTGTGTTCCTCTCGTATTTTCCCTATCACTATGATTTCATCCAAATATGCGAATGCGTATGGCATCATTTTGGGTCCACTCACGCGGTCGAGAGCTCTCTGAAACATAGCTAGTGCCAAATAGCATTACTTTCCAATAAAACAATCCTTTCCCTGGGACTGTGAATGCCGTCTTCGCTCGATTTTCCTTTTCCATCGGGATCTGCCATCCTAGAGGTGGACTCTTGGCAGAGGGTATGCCTCTTTTACGGACTTGCTGTGTGTGTGCTTTTTGATGGCTCGATGCATCCTTTGGCAAGCAGTTCATCCACTTGCTAATTAATTTCTTCTCTAATTAAGCTACTCGTGGCCGCAGTATCGATCGTAGCCTTGTCTTGACAGTTGCTGATCCTTCCTCGTCCTGCAGGCTGCCACTTAGCGTCTTGGGGCTGTCCTGTTCGCCACCCGGTCGCCCCTCGATGCCGGACGCCGGTGTCCGTTTCCCGACGGACAACATACTGACATACGAACTCCGATAAGTCCACATTTCCAACAATAATCCTGCATGGGATTCGTACATTCTACCCTCCTGGCCGCAAAACCTGCAGGCCATCGCTGGATTGTTTATATGTGTCGGAGGCAGCAGCAGCCAACAACCAATTAAGTACCATCGATCATCATCGACCAAAATATAACGTAACCTTCTAACGTAATTTGCATGCCCATCCCTGGGTTTTGTCTTTGCCTTCCTTTTCGTCTTTGCCTTGCACATGCAAGTAAATCTATATCTAAGACAGTCTCGTCTTATCGCTCAACGATCGCGCATTGGCAAAGGAGACACGCGCATCATACGATAAATCAAACATACAAAATATTTAATTTGTAAAACTTAATACATACAACAAAGACATCGTAATATATAAAGTAAATAAATAACCCATGAAAGAAACCAATGTAAATTACTCGTGTTTTACATGATTAAAATAAATCACCCCACAAAACAAAATAACTCAATTCGAACATAGGTGAGCGTGAAAAAGGCGCCCTCCTCTAAACATTTGGTGACCCCGACGTGATCTTTATTTTAATTTCTTTCACGGTGTTGGGTCGTTGGGAAAGTGCAAGTGAAACATTATAAACTATTGTGTTAATAATCATTCTAAGCGTCTTCCGCATAATTCGATGCAAAGACCAATAAACGCGCTCGCTCACACACACATTCGCACATTTTCGATCTCGTTTTCATTTTTTTTGTCTCCGTTTGTCCGCTCACATTCTTGCATTCTTGCATTCCGCTGTGCAAGAACTTTCGTCAACGCAGCGGTCATTCAGCGGTCAACCGGTACTTTCTCTTAATCTCCTCTGCATTTCGTTTATCCATTGTTTCGTTAACAACATACATCCAAACCTACGCGCATATTCGACAGCGGTAATCGCTTGAGTCAGTCGAGACTAGAAATTGAAATGGCTGAGAACGAGTCGAATTCAAATGTGGCTCCTCACTCTGACTTGGACTTTTACAAGGCAAAAGCAGAATCAGTAGCTCGGCAACTCAATGCATTAAATGCGTTTTTATCTGCTGAGCAGCTGCTACATTTTGATGAAGTGGAGTTGC
>JAWNLT010000609.1:0-14641 GCA_035042145.1 Drosophila kokeensis | reverse complement strand
GTAATATGGGATCAAAGTCACCCAACACCCAGAGCGTGTATCATGGTAAGGAAAAAAATAAACTTTACTATCCTTTCAGAATTTATAACGAGGGACTGTGTTCCCATAGCTGTACAGGACAAGGGAAGCGCAACCCAGATTGCCAGATTGTTACTTTGTATATATTATGGTCACATCTGAAATCTGTCAATTATCAGTTGTCAAATAATTATTGTGCCGAAAATTGTAAGAAGCTTTCGTCGATTGAAACATTCTTCAAATTGTAACTTTTTGTACGTTCCATCAGGAATACAAAACAGTTAACATGGCAACAGGACGCGGCCAATCGTCAACTGATGAATTTTTCATTCATTTAGTTAAGCAACAAAAATGTTTATATGAGCCGCAGAGGTTGAACACAGTTGTAAGGCAGAATATTGAAACCAGCTGGGCACGGATAGCCCGTCAAACAAATGCAACTGTTCCTGAATGCAAGCTGCGTTGGAGGTATATGCGCAAAAGATACACACAGTTTTTGAATTTCGAAAAACACCCTCTATCGCAGCAGTTGAGGTTCCTGCAACCCTTCGTTTCAACGCGAGTAGTTCATGGAGATGCTGATTCCATGGGCGAAGAGCAGCAACAGCAGCTAGAGCAGGAACAGCAGCAACAGCACCAACAGTTGCATCAGGAACAACAGCAACAGAAGCAGCAACAGGAACTGCAGCAACAGCAGCAACAGCAACAAGAACAGCAGCAACAACAAGAACAGCAGCAACAACAAGAACAGCAGCAACAACAAGAACAGCAGCCACAACAAGAACAGCAGCCACAACAAGAACAGCAGCAACAACAAGAACAGTAGGAACAACAAGAACAGCAGCAACAACAAGAACAGCAGCAACAACAAGAACAGCAGCAACAACAAGAACAGCAGCCACAACAAGAACAGCAGCAACAACAAGAACAGCAGCAACAACAAGAACAGCAGCCACAACGAAAATATCCAATGCAGGCAACAGCTACAGCAGCGAAGCATCAAATTTCGACTTTTTTGTTCGTTTATTTTATTGTGCACGTGCGTTGAAAGCATTTTGAAGCGCTAAATTTGCAATGGATCACCATACATATGCAAAGAGTGGCTCCAAGAATTGGTCCGTGGAAGAGAAGCGTCTACTTGTGACCAAGCGCATCGATGCCGAAGATTTATTTTCCAATCATTTATCGACGCACGCAGAGTCATGGAAGAAATTCAAGGACATGGCCAAAATAGGCGATTACAGTGCAAGCGCGCTGCGCAAACAGTGGCAGCATATGCTGCAACGCTATCGCGTCCAAAAATCCAATATACAGGTGACGCCGCTGAGCAAACAGTACATCGATGAGCTCAACGAGGAGTGGCAATTCTTTGGCGAGATACACGCCTACATGAACCAGAAGACCACCGATCTGCACTCGTATGCGCTCAAGGAGCGAAACGTTCTGCCCGAACACTCCAACGACCACAATTGCAACGGAAACATCGATGAATCGATGATGAATCGATTGGATCTGTCCAATCAGATTTGAGTGAACCGGCTTTGGTCATTAAGGAGAAAGTGGACTCAATCGATGAGCAGGATGAGGCTCAGCAGGAGTCGCTGGACTTGGAAAAGACAGGCAATATTATACTAGGCGATATTATAGTATCGCAAACCCCGGTCGCCGACGGCTCACAATCAACGCTGTCTAACGAATCTGAGTCGGAGGAGAACTCACAGCCCTCTGATCCGGAAGCCGTTGAGGTGTCTGACTTGTCGAAGGAAGGCTCCATCATGGAAGGGTCCCCATCGCCAGTAAAAACCGTCTCAGATATAATTGAGGGCAACACAGAGGAACCGATACAAGGATCCTATGATGGACAATGGACACCAGGAATGTTCGCCTACCAGACGAACCCAAATTCGATGAAAAGAAAGCTCAAGCCAATGAGCGAACGGGAGAAATATTATAGACATCGACGCCGCTTCGAGCATCGCATGGAGTTGCGTGTGGACAATCTTTGCAAAGTGGCCGCACAGGTTTTGAATCATGTGATGCCTGACTTAAATGTGGCGCCACTGCTAATGAATATCCATAACAAAGGCGACTACGATTGCCCGAGCAGCTGTGACGATCGCGAAGATGAATCTGAGGATGATAAATACGACAATGATAACTACGACAATGATAACTACGACAATGGTAACTACGACAATGGTAACTACGACAATGATAACTACGACAAGGATAACTACGTGGGCCAGCAATAAGTTGGCACCAAATGATTTTGATGCAAGCTTAAGATGCTAAACAGATCATGTTCCTCTCACCAAGAATCAATCATATGTATATGCATAAAAAAAAACATTTCTGCGGTATCGATCCCATATATAAATAATAACTATATATATATATATATATACAATATATAATGTCGTTTATCGATCCTTCATATGCGAAGGAAACTATTATAACTTCCATGGGAATAGATTCGAATTGGGTTTATGTTATAGCGCTTCTAGCTATATCATGTCTCGCAATTTATGCCGGTATAAGAATCGCTAAACTTCAACAAAAGGCAAAGATGCAAGCCAATAAAGAAAAATAAGGTGGACATGATGCGTGCCATCATCAGAGAGGAAAAATGAAAAAAAAAGGATGCTTCAATAAATATACATTAATGTTAGGTTATGTTCACTGTATACGTATACGTATGATATATAAGTTAACAACAATTATTCCCAAAATAAGACATAATAATGTCCTCGTAAGAACTAAGAGAAGAACTACGGGAGGCGGAAGAAGTTGACGTCACACTGACGGACAGCGGTGATGGGTGCAGCTCCGAGCCCCAGCCACTGTGTAATCAGGAGCCCCTCCCCTAGTAGATGACGAGAGTCATCACAACGGGCCTGGCCCAAGTAAACATCCATCGGGCAAAGGCAGCCTCGGCTGTCCTAGCGAGGCTGTTTACCAAACGGCATCTAGGGCTAGCCCTTGTACAGGAGCCATGGGCATTAAAGGCCTGTTCACGGCAAACTCAAAGGTAATATGGGATCAAAGTCACCCAACACCCAGAGCGTGTATCATGGTAAGGAAAAAAATAAACTTTACTATCCTTTCAGAATTTATAACGAGGGACTGTGTTCCCATAGCTGTACAGGACAAGGGAAGCGCAACCCAGATTGCCAGATTGTTACTTTGTATATATTATGGTCACATCTGAAATCTGTCAATTATCAGTTGTCAAATAATTATTGTGCCGAAAATTGTAAGAAGCTTTCGTCGATTGAAACATTCTTCAAATTGTAACTTTTTGTACGTTCCATCAGGAATACAAAACAGTTAACATGGCAACAGGACGCGGCCAATCGTCAACTGATGAATTTTTCATTCATTTAGTTAAGCAACAAAAATGTTTATATGAGCCGCAGAGGTTGAACACAGTTGTAAGGCAGAATATTGAAACCAGCTGGGCACGGATAGCCCGTCAAACAAATGCAACTGTTCCTGAATGCAAGCTGCGTTGGAGGTATATGCGCAAAAGATACACACAGTTTTTGAATTTCGAAAAACACCCTCTATCGCAGCAGTTGAGGTTCCTGCAACCCTTCGTTTCAACGCGAGTAGTTCATGGAGATGCTGATTCCATGGGCGAAGAGCAGCAACAGCAGCTAGAGCAGGAACAGCAGCAACAGCACCAACAGTTGCATCAGGAACAGCAGCAACAGCAACAGCAACAGAAACAGCAACAGGAACTGCAGCAACAGCAGCAACAGCAACAACAAGAACAGCAGCAACAACAAGAACAGCAGCCACAACAAGAACAGCAGCAACAACAAGAACAGCAGAAACAACAAGAACAGCAGCAACAACAAGAACAGCAGCAACAACAAGAACAGCAGCAACAACAAGAACAGTAGAAACAACAAGAACAGCAGCAACAACAAGAACAGCAGGAGCAACAAGAACAGCAGCAACAACAAGAACAGCAGCAACAACAAGAACAGCAGCCACAACAAGAACAGCAGCCACAACAAGAACAGCAGCAACAACAAGAACAGCAGCAACAACAAGCACAGCAGCCACAACAAGAACAGCAGGAACAACAAGAACAGCAGCAATAACAAGAACAGCAGCAACAACAAGAACAGCAGGAACAACAAGAACAGCAGCAACAACAAGAACAGCAGCAACAACAAGAACAGCAGCAACAACAAGAACAGCAGCCACAACAAGAACAGCAGCAACAACAAGAACAGCAGCAACAACAAGAACAGCAGCAACAACAAGAACAGCAGCAACAACAAGAACAGCAGCAACAACAAGAACAGCAGCCACAACAAGAAAAGCAGCAACAACAAGAACAGCAGCAACAAGAACAGCAGCCACAACGAAAATATCCAATGCAGGCAACAGCTACAGCAGCGAAGCATCAAATTTCGACTTTTTTGTTCGTTTATTTTATTGTGCACGTGCGTTGAAAGCATTTTGAAGCGCTAAATTTGCAATGGATCACCATACATATGCAAAGAGTGGCTCCAAGAATTGGTCCGTGGAAGAGAAGCGTCTACTTGTGACCAAGCGCATCGATGCCGAAGATTTATTTTCCAATCATTTATCGACGCACGCAGAGTCATGGAAGAAATTCAAGGACATGGCCAAAATAGGCGATTACAGTGCAAGCGCGCTGCGCAAACAGTGGCAGCATATGCTGCAACGCTATCGCGTCCAAAAATCCAATATACAGGTGACGCCGCTGAGCAAACAGTACATCGATGAGCTCAACGAGGAGTGGCAATTCTTTGGCGAGATACACGCCTACATGAACCAGAAGACCACCGATCTGCACTCGTATGCGCTCAAGGAGCGAAACGTTCTGCCCGAACACTCCAACGACCACAATTGCAACGGAAACATCGATGAATCGATGATGAATCGATTGGATCTGTCCAATCAGATTTGAGTGAACCGGCTTTGGTCATTAAGGAGAAAGTGGACTCAATCGATGAGCAGGATGAGGCTCAGCAGGAGTCGCTGGACTTGGAAAAGACAGGCAATATTATACTAGGCGATATTATAGTATCGCAAACCCCGGTCGCCGACGGCTCACAATCAACGCTGTCTAACGAATCTGAGTCGGAGGAGAACTCACAGCCCTCTGATCCGGAAGCCGTTGAGGTGTCTGACTTGTCGAAGGAAGGCTCCATCATGGAAGGGTCCCCATCGCCAGTAAAAACCGTCTCAGATATAATTGAGGGCAACACAGAGGAACCGATACAAGGATCCTATGATGGACAATGGACACCAGGAATGTTCGCCTACCAGACGAACCCAAATTCGATGAAAAGAAAGCTCAAGCCAATGAGCGAACGGGAAAATATTATAGACATCGACGCCGCTTCGAGCATCGCATGGAGTTGCGTGTGGACAATCTTTGCAAAGTGGCCCCACAAGTTTTGAATCGTGGTGCCTGACTTAAATGTGGCGCCACTGCTAATGAATATCCATAACAAAGGCGACTACGATTGCCCGAGCAGCTGTGACGATCGCGAAGATGAATCTGAGGATGATAAATACGACAATGATAACTACGACAATGATAACTACGACAATGGTAACTACGACAATGGTAACTACGACAATGATAACTACGACAAGGATAACTACGTGGGCCAGCAATAAGTTGGCACCAAATGATTTTGATGCAAGCTTAAGATGCTAAACAGATCATGTTCCTCTCACCAAGAATCAATCATATGTATATGCATAAAAAAAAACATTTCTGCGGTATCGATCCCATATATAAATAATAACTATATATATATATATATATACAATATATAATGTCGTTTATCGATCCTTCATATGCGAAGGAAACTATTATAACTTCCATGGGAATAGATTCGAATTGGGTTTATGTTATAGCGCTTCTAGCTATATCATGTCTCGCAATTTATGCCGGTATAAGAATCGCTAAACTTCAACAAAAGGCAAAGATGCAAGCCAATAAAGAAAAATAAGGTGGACATGATGCGTGCCATCATCAGAGAGGAAAAATGAAAAAAAAAGGATGCTTCAATAAATATACATTAATGTTAGGTTATGTTCACTGTATACGTATACGTATGATATATAAGTTAACAACAATTATTCCCAAAATAAGACATAATAATGTCCTCGTAAGAACTAAGAGAAGAACTACGGGAGGCGGAAGAAGTTGACGTCACACTGACGGACAGCGGTGATGGGTGCAGCTCCGAGCCCCAGCCACTGTGTAATCAGGAGCCCCTCCCCTAGTAGATGACGAGAGTCATCACAACGGGCCTGGCCCAAGTAAACATCCATCGGGCAAAGGCAGCCTCGGCTGTCCTAGCGAGGCTGTTTACCAAACGGCATCTAGGGCTAGCCCTTGTACAGGAGCCATGGGCATTAAAGGCCTGTTCACGGCAAACTCAAAGGTAATATGGGATCAAAGTCACCCAACACCCAGAGCGTGTATCATGGTAAGGAAAAAAATAAACTTTACTATCCTTTCAGAATTTATAACGAGGGACTGTGTTCCCATAGCTGTACAGGACAAGGGAAGCGCAACCCAGATTGCCAGATTGTTACTTTGTATATATTATGGTCACATCTGAAATCTGTCAATTATCAGTTGTCAAATAATTATTGTGCCGAAAATTGTAAGAAGCTTTCGTCGATTGAAACATTCTTCAAATTGTAACTTTTTGTACGTTCCATCAGGAATACAAAACAGTTAACATGGCAACAGGACGCGGCCAATCGTCAACTGATGAATTTTTCATTCATTTAGTTAAGCAACAAAAATGTTTATATGAGCCGCAGAGGTTGAACACAGTTGTAAGGCAGAATATTGAAACCAGCTGGGCACGGATAGCCCGTCAAACAAATGCAACTGTTCCTGAATGCAAGCTGCGTTGGAGGTATATGCGCAAAAGATACACACAGTTTTTGAATTTCGAAAAACACCCTCTATCGCAGCAGTTGAGGTTCCTGCAACCCTTCGTTTCAACGCGAGTAGTTCATGGAGATGCTGATTCCATGGGCGAAGAGCAGCAACAGCAGCTAGAGCAGGAACAGCAGCAACAGCACCAACAGTTGCATCAGGAACAACAGCAACAGAAGCAGCAACAGGAACTGCAGCAACAGCAGCAACAGCAACAAGAACAGCAGCAACAACAAGAACAGCAGCAACAACAAGAACAGCAGCAACAACAAGAACAGCAGCCACAACAAGAACAGCAGCCACAACAAGAACAGCAGCAACAACAAGAACAGTAGGAACAACAAGAACAGCAGCAACAACAAGAACAGCAGCAACAACAAGAACAGCAGCAACAACAAGAACAGCAGCCACAACAAGAACAGCAGCAACAACAAGAACAGCAGCAACAACAAGAACAGCAGCCACAACGAAAATATCCAATGCAGGCAACAGCTACAGCAGCGAAGCATCAAATTTCGACTTTTTTGTTCGTTTATTTTATTGTGCACGTGCGTTGAAAGCATTTTGAAGCGCTAAATTTGCAATGGATCACCATACATATGCAAAGAGTGGCTCCAAGAATTGGTCCGTGGAAGAGAAGCGTCTACTTGTGACCAAGCGCATCGATGCCGAAGATTTATTTTCCAATCATTTATCGACGCACGCAGAGTCATGGAAGAAATTCAAGGACATGGCCAAAATAGGCGATTACAGTGCAAGCGCGCTGCGCAAACAGTGGCAGCATATGCTGCAACGCTATCGCGTCCAAAAATCCAATATACAGGTGACGCCGCTGAGCAAACAGTACATCGATGAGCTCAACGAGGAGTGGCAATTCTTTGGCGAGATACACGCCTACATGAACCAGAAGACCACCGATCTGCACTCGTATGCGCTCAAGGAGCGAAACGTTCTGCCCGAACACTCCAACGACCACAATTGCAACGGAAACATCGATGAATCGATAATGAATCGATTGGATCTGTCCAATCAGATTTGAGTGAACCGGCTTTGGTCATTAAGGAGAAAGTGGACTCAATCGATGAGCAGGATGAGGCTCAGCAGGAGTCGCTGGACTTGGAAAAGACAGGCAATATTATACTAGGCGATATTATAGTATCGCAAACCCCGGTCGCCGACGGCTCACAATCAACGCTGTCTAACGAATCTGAGTCGGAGGAGAACTCACAGCCCTCTGATCCGGAAGCCGTTGAGGTGTCTGACTTGTCGAAGGAAGGCTCCATCATGGAAGGGTCCCCATCGCCAGTAAAAACCGTCTCAGATATAATTGAGGGCAACACAGAGGAACCGATACAAGGATCCTATGATGGACAATGGACACCAGGAATGTTCGCCTACCAGACGAACCCAAATTCGATGAAAAGAAAGCTCAAGCCAATGAGCGAACGGGAAAATATTATAGACATCGACGCCGCTTCGAGCATCGCATGGAGTTGCGTGTGGACAATCTTTGCAAAGTGGCCCCACAAGTTTTGAATCGTGGTGCCTGACTTAAATGTGGCGCCACTGCTAATGAATATCCATAACAAAGGCGACTACGATTGCCCGAGCAGCTGTGACGATCGCGAAGATGAATCTGAGGATGATAAATACGACAATGATAACTACGACAATGATAACTACGACAATGGTAACTACGACAATGGTAACTACGACAATGATAACTACGACAAGGATAACTACGTGGGCCAGCAATAAGTTGGCACCAAATGATTTTGATGCAAGCTTAAGATGCTAAACAGATCATGTTCCTCTCACCAAGAATCAATCATATGTATATGCATAAAAAAAAACATTTCTGCGGTATCGATCCCATATATAAATAATAACTATATATATATATATATATACAATATATAATGTCGTTTATCGATCCTTCATATGCGAAGGAAACTATTATAACTTCCATGGGAATAGATTCGAATTGGGTTTATGTTATAGCGCTTCTAGCTATATCATGTCTCGCAATTTATGCCGGTATAAGAATCGCTAAACTTCAACAAAAGGCAAAGATGCAAGCCAATAAAGAAAAATAAGGTGGACATGATGCGTGCCATCATCAGAGAGGAAAAATGAAAAAAAAAGGATGCTTCAATAAATATACATTAATGTTAGGTTATGTTCACTGTATACGTATACGTATGATATATAAGTTAACAACAATTATTCCCAAAATAAGACATAATAATGTCCTCGTAAGAACTAAGAGAAGAACTACGGGAGGCGGAAGAAGTTGACGTCACACTGACGGACAGCGGTGATGGGTGCAGCTCCGAGCCCCAGCCACTGTGTAATCAGGAGCCCCTCCCCTAGTAGATGACGAGAGTCATCACAACGGGCCTGGCCCAAGTAAACATCCATCGGGCAAAGGCAGCCTCGGCTGTCCTAGCGAGGCTGTTTACCAAACGGCATCTAGGGCTAGCCCTTGTACAGGAGCCATGGGCATTAAAGGCCTGTTCACGGCAAACTCAAAGGTAATATGGGATCAAAGTCACCCAACACCCAGAGCGTGTATCATGGTAAGGAAAAAAATAAACTTTACTATCCTTTCAGAATTTATAACGAGGGACTGTGTTCCCATAGCTGTACAGGACAAGGGAAGCGCAACCCAGATTGCCAGATTGTTACTTTGTATATATTATGGTCACATCTGAAATCTGTCAATTATCAGTTGTCAAATAATTATTGTGCCGAAAATTGTAAGAAGCTTTCGTCGATTGAAACATTCTTCAAATTGTAACTTTTTGTACGTTCCATCAGGAATACAAAACAGTTAACATGGCAACAGGACGCGGCCAATCGTCAACTGATGAATTTTTCATTCATTTAGTTAAGCAACAAAAATGTTTATATGAGCCGCAGAGGTTGAACACAGTTGTAAGGCAGAATATTGAAACCAGCTGGGCACGGATAGCCCGTCAAACAAATGCAACTGTTCCTGAATGCAAGCTGCGTTGGAGGTATATGCGCAAAAGATACACACAGTTTTTGAATTTCGAAAAACACCCTCTATCGCAGCAGTTGAGGTTCCTGCAACCCTTCGTTTCAACGCGAGTAGTTCATGGAGATGCTGATTCCATGGGCGAAGAGCAGCAACAGCAGCTAGAGCAGGAACAGCAGCAACAGCACCAACAGTTGCATCAGGAACAGCAGCAACAGCAACAGCAACAGAAACAGCAACAGGAACTGCAGCAACAGCAGCAACAGCAACAACAAGAACAGCAGCAACAACAAGAACAGCAGCCACAACAAGAACAGCAGCAACAACAAGAACAGCAGAAACAACAAGAACAGCAGCAACAACAAGAACAGCAGCAACAACAAGAACAGCAGCAACAACAAGAACAGTAGAAACAACAAGAACAGCAGCAACAACAAGAACAGCAGGAGCAACAAGAACAGCAGCAACAACAAGAACAGCAGCAACAACAAGAACAGCAGCCACAACAAGAACAGCAGCCACAACAAGAACAGCAGCAACAACAAGAACAGCAGCAACAACAAGCACAGCAGCCACAACAAGAACAGCAGGAACAACAAGAACAGCAGCAATAACAAGAACAGCAGCAACAACAAGAACAGCAGGAACAACAAGAACAGCAGCAACAACAAGAACAGCAGCAACAACAAGAACAGCAGCAACAACAAGAACAGCAGCCACAACAAGAACAGCAGCAACAACAAGAACAGCAGCAACAACAAGAACAGCAGCAACAACAAGAACAGCAGCAACAACAAGAACAGCAGCAACAACAAGAACAGCAGCCACAACAAGAAAAGCAGCAACAACAAGAACAGCAGCAACAACAAGAACAGCAGCCACAACGAAAATATCCAATGCAGGCAACAGCTACAGCAGCGAAGCATCAAATTTCGACTTTTTTGTTCGTTTATTTTATTGTGCACGTGCGTTGAAAGCATTTTGAAGCGCTAAATTTGCAATGGATCACCATACATATGCAAAGAGTGGCTCCAAGAATTGGTCCGTGGAAGAGAAGCGTCTACTTGTGACCAAGCGCATCGATGCCGAAGATTTATTTTCCAATCATTTATCGACGCACGCAGAGTCATGGAAGAAATTCAAGGACATGGCCAAAATAGGCGATTACAGTGCAAGCGCGCTGCGCAAACAGTGGCAGCATATGCTGCAACGCTATCGCGTCCAAAAATCCAATATACAGGTGACGCCGCTGAGCAAACAGTACATCGATGAGCTCAACGAGGAGTGGCAATTCTTTGGCGAGATACACGCCTACATGAACCAGAAGACCACCGATCTGCACTCGTATGCGCTCAAGGAGCGAAACGTTCTGCCCGAACACTCCAACGACCACAATTGCAACGGAAACATCGATGAATCGATGATGAATCGATTGGATCTGTCCAATCAGATTTGAGTGAACCGGCTTTGGTCATTAAGGAGAAAGTGGACTCAATCGATGAGCAGGATGAGGCTCAGCAGGAGTCGCTGGACTTGGAAAAGACAGGCAATATTATACTAGGCGATATTATAGTATCGCAAACCCCGGTCGCCGACGGCTCACAATCAACGCTGTCTAACGAATCTGAGTCGGAGGAGAACTCACAGCCCTCTGATCCGGAAGCCGTTGAGGTGTCTGACTTGTCGAAGGAAGGCTCCATCATGGAAGGGTCCCCATCGCCAGTAAAAACCGTCTCAGATATAATTGAGGGCAACACAGAGGAACCGATACAAGGATCCTATGATGGACAATGGACACCAGGAATGTTCGCCTACCAGACGAACCCAAATTCGATGAAAAGAAAGCTCAAGCCAATGAGCGAACGGGAAAATATTATAGACATCGACGCCGCTTCGAGCATCGCATGGAGTTGCGTGTGGACAATCTTTGCAAAGTGGCCCCACAAGTTTTGAATCGTGGTGCCTGACTTAAATGTGGCGCCACTGCTAATGAATATCCATAACAAAGGCGACTACGATTGCCCGAGCAGCTGTGACGATCGCGAAGATGAATCTGAGGATGATAAATACGACAATGATAACTACGACAATGATAACTACGACAATGGTAACTACGACAATGGTAACTACGACAATGATAACTACGACAAGGATAACTACGTGGGCCAGCAATAAGTTGGCACCAAATGATTTTGATGCAAGCTTAAGATGCTAAACAGATCATGTTCCTCTCACCAAGAATCAATCATATGTATATGCATAAAAAAAAACATTTCTGCGGTATCGATCCCATATATAAATAATAACTATATATATATATATATATACAATATATAATGTCGTTTATCGATCCTTCATATGCGAAGGAAACTATTATAACTTCCATGGGAATAGATTCGAATTGGGTTTATGTTATAGCGCTTCTAGCTATATCATGTCTCGCAATTTATGCCGGTATAAGAATCGCTAAACTTCAACAAAAGGCAAAGATGCAAGCCAATAAAGAAAAATAAGGTGGACATGATGCGTGCCATCATCAGAGAGGAAAAATGAAAAAAAAAGGATGCTTCAATAAATATACATTAATGTTAGGTTATGTTCACTGTATACGTATACGTATGATATATAAGTTAACAACAATTATTCCCAAAATAAGACATAATAATGTCCTCGTAAGAACTAAGAGAAGAACTACGGGAGGCGGAAGAAGTTGACGTCACACTGACGGACAGCGGTGATGGGTGCAGCTCCGAGCCCCAGCCACTGTGTAATCAGGAGCCCCTCCCCTAGTAGATGACGAGAGTCATCACAACGGGCCTGGCCCAAGTAAACATCCATCGGGCAAAGGCAGCCTCGGCTGTCCTAGCGAGGCTGTTTACCAAACGGCATCTAGGGCTAGCCCTTGTACAGGAGCCATGGGCATTAAAGGCCTGTTCACGGCAAACTCAAAGGTAATATGGGATCAAAGTCACCCAACACCCAGAGCGTGTATCATGGTAAGGAAAAAAATAAACTTTACTATCCTTTCAGAATTTATAACGAGGGACTGTGTTCCCATAGCTGTACAGGACAAGGGAAGCGCAACCCAGATTGCCAGATTGTTACTTTGTATATATTATGGTCACATCTGAAATCTGTCAATTATCAGTTGTCAAATAATTATTGTGCCGAAAATTGTAAGAAGCTTTCGTCGATTGAAACATTCTTCAAATTGTAACTTTTTGTACGTTCCATCAGGAATACAAAACAGTTAACATGGCAACAGGACGCGGCCAATCGTCAACTGATGAATTTTTCATTCATTTAGTTAAGCAACAAAAATGTTTATATGAGCCGCAGAGGTTGAACACAGTTGTAAGGCAGAATATTGAAACCAGCTGGGCACGGATAGCCCGTCAAACAAATGCAACTGTTCCTGAATGCAAGCTGCGTTGGAGGTATATGCGCAAAAGATACACACAGTTTTTGAATTTCGAAAAACACCCTCTATCGCAGCAGTTGAGGTTCCTGCAACCCTTCGTTTCAACGCGAGTAGTTCATGGAGATGCTGATTCCATGGGCGAAGAGCAGCAACAGCAGCTAGAGCAGGAACAGCAGCAACAGCACCAACAGTTGCATCAGGAACAGCAGCAACAGCAACAGCAACAGAAACAGCAACAGGAACTGCAGCAACAGCAGCAACAGCAACAACAAGAACAGCAGCAACAACAAGAACAGCAGCCACAACAAGAACAGCAGCAACAACAAGAACAGCAGAAACAACAAGAACAGCAGCAACAACAAGAACAGCAGCAACAACAAGAACAGCAGCAACAACAAGAACAGTAGAAACAACAAGAACAGCAGCAACAACAAGAACAGCAGGAGCAACAAGAACAGCAGCAACAACAAGAACAGCAGCAACAACAAGAACAGCAGCCACAACAAGAACAGCAGCCACAACAAGAACAGCAGCAACAACAAGAACAGCAGCAACAACAAGAACAGCAGCAACAACAAGAACAGCAGCCACAACAAGAAAAGCAGCAACAACAAGAACAGCAGGAACAACAAGAACAGCAGCAACAACAAGAACAGCAGCAACAACAAGAACAGCAGCAACAACAAGAACAGCAGCCACAACAAGAACAGCAGCAACAACAAGAACAGCAGCAACAACAAGAACAGCAGCAACAACAAGAACAGCAGCAACAACAAGAACAGCAGCAACAACAAGAACAGCAGCCACAACAAGAAAAGCAGCAACAACAAGAACAGCAGCAACAAGAACAGCAGCCACAACGAAAATATCCAATGCAGGCAACAGCTACAGCAGCGAAGCATCAAATTTCGACTTTTTTGTTCGTTTATTTTATTGTGCACGTGCGTTGAAAGCATTTTGAAGCGCTAAATTTGCAATGGATCACCATACATATGCAAAGAGTGGCTCCAAGAATTGGTCCGTGGAAGAGAAGCGTCTACTTGTGACCAAGCGCATCGATGCCGAAGATTTATTTTCCAATCATTTATCGACGCACGCAGAGTCATGGAAGAAATTCAAGGACATGGCCAAAATAGGCGATTACAGTGCAAGCGCGCTGCGCAAACAGTGGCAGCATATGCTGCAACGCTATCGCGTCCAAAAATCCAATATACAGGTGACGCCGCTGAGCAAACAGTACATCGATGAG
>JAWNLT010000607.1:0-14911 GCA_035042145.1 Drosophila kokeensis | reverse complement strand
AAGCACTGCAAAGCCATAAAAAAAAAACGGACAAAAAACAAAAGAAGAAGTTGAGTTGCAGGAACATTCACAAAAAAAAAAAAAAACAAACAACAAAATGATGTCGGAAGCCACATTAAACCAGGCACTCGGGCAAATCCGCCAAGTCCCAACCTTCGGTGGAGACACGGACGAGCTGGGGGGCTTTATCGGAAGGATCGACTTCATCATGGAACTCTTCCCAAGCAATGACGCAAGACAAAAACTCATACTGTACTGATGCAGTTGCATGGAGAAGACATCACTCAGGCACTTACCAGGAGATTGGCCAGCACTACGGAGCATATTAATTTCCACTTTCAAAACTCAAACACCTTGTGAGGAACTCTTAAGAAGAGTGTACAACACATATTACGGAGGGAGTATCCGTAAGTTTCTCGAAGAACTCGAGCACAAATCATTTGTATTATTAAATAAGTTAGTAATAGAAAACAATGTAGAAAATAAGGCATTGTATACTAATGCATTAAAAAATACGGTTAGAGACGTAATAAATAAGAGACTACCGGACAGATTATACATGCAGTTAGCAAGATACGACATATCCACAACTGATAAATTGAAAGCAGTAGCCCAAGAATTAGGGTTGTACGAGGACCGCATACCTGAAAAAATAAAACCTCTAAATAATACACATTACAATAAAGGTAATAATAAATATTACCCGAGAACCCAACAAAATTTTAATCCAAATTATAATCAGAATTCAAGAACCCAACAAAATTTTAATCCAAATTATAATCAGAATTCAAGCGACGGAAGAGAGAGGGAAGGAGCAGCTTACGCTCTATGCTTATGCGGATGTGTGTGTGTCTGTATAGTACAATTACTGTAATTTCATTTATAGCAGAACAGAAGTTTTTAGAAGCCACACAAAAAATAAGAAAAGAAAAAAGTGACTCCGACTGAATGAGTTTTTTTTTTTTTTTTGCTTATCGGCAATAAATTGTGGGAGGGTTAATGAGTTTTAATTACAAATCGAAATGTAGTTATATATATTTGTAAATATAATTTATATTTAATTTCTTTGTTTGGTAGCCACGTAATGCCTTCCTCTGTGTGTGTGTGTGTAAACTTCATGCACAGCTGATAAGCACTAAAATCGTTCGTATGATAAGAAAAAAAGGCATGCACAAAAAAAAATGCAGCGGAAACTGATAAATATGAATACACAGACAGACAAACACACTCACTCACACATTTATATATATATGTATCTATAACAGAGAATAGGTTATCTCATTATCTGCGCTGTATATGCTAATTATTCTCTGATTACGTTATGTAGAGCAAAATTCTTGATGCGGCTTTAATTTGATTTGTATTTGTATTTGTATCAATAAGATAAGCAGCGAGAAGGAGAACGCGAAGAGAACAAAGAGGACGACGAGAATTCCCTAACGATCTGCTTTCTTTTTCCAATTTGTAATATTTGTATGTGCATAAGATAAGGAAAATATATGAATTTTACTATATATACTACCAAATAAATGTATGGGGAAAGCAAATAAATTACTCTTTTCAGAAATCCATTATTTATTATACTGTATAAAAATAGTAATAACTCAGGTACAACAAAATATTATCATATACGAATGAGAAAATATATTGTTACATTTTTTCAACATATCTACTTAAGTAGATAATAGAATATTATATTGAAAGTGGTTTTTTTTTTTGGTTTCATCTACTCTTTAATAGCTGCTAAAGCTATTATTTTCATTTATTTTTCTATCAATAGATACATGAAATAGCGATCAATCGAACTTTATGATTAATGCGATTTGTAATCGATTCCACTGCAATTGCACTTTATAAAAATATTATCATTGAATTTCTTCAATGAATAATTGTTTCTTATCTAATCTATTCTTGACTCGCAATTTTAACATCGGCTGATCGTAAATATAATGGATGTATAATATATAAATGAAGTCTACTAACCCAATTACGTATTTAATAATTTCACCAAATCTTTCTCATTCATTCATGCATGGAATTGCAAATGTATTATTTGGAAATGAAAACAAAATAAAAAAAACTTCCAACGTAATATTTAAATGTCGATCTGTGTGGTTTTATCGATGTGCATTTTTCGATTACTCACAAGTGTGCCCAAAAAAGAAACAAAAAACATTAAAAACTACAACTTTAATTGCACGATTTCACTTTTCAGTGACGTCATTTAGGTGACCTCCATAGCAAAAAGTAAAGCTGGCTTAAAAAGCACACAATGTTGACCCATGAGTGTGTGTGTGTGATTAACAGTTAAATGCAGAAGATCGATTAAATGGTTCATGGGCTGATGTGGGAGAGAGAGAGAGAGGTGGCGTGTGTTTATGTAAACGTTGTACTCACAATCATCTCCAACTGGTCCAGCTGAACATTGTGCAGGAGGATCTCTGCCCAGATCTTGCAGTTCCAATAAATCTAAAAACATAAATTAATTATAATTATTATTTTTATTATTATAACTTCAACTATTATTTTTGTTATTATAATTTGTATTATATTTTTATGATTAAAAAAACATTTTGACAAAAAGTCAACAAAAGGTTCCTTCGTTTCTTACTCTTTTTATATTTATATTATATATTTATATACATATATATATATATTAATATATGATTTTATTTAATTTAATTTGGACACATTTAAAATTTAAAATCAGAAATATGAAAATTTCGTTATTCGCATATAAAAAAAAGAAGGCAGCAAATGCGAATGACGCGAAAATCAAGTTCGTTGGCCCGAACCAGAAGCCAGCAGCAGCAGCAGAAGGCGCGTACACACACACATATGCATATGAAATCGCACGCACACAGCTGAGCGGCTGATGTTATTCCCCCTCCTCCCACTCCCCCTATGGCTGTGCGATGCTACAACCCCAACAGCAGCACAGCTGCCAGCCATCCAGCCAACATGGGCAACAAAATAGGTGTAAAATAAACCGGCGAAAAACAGAGAACAAAAACTTAAAAAAAAGATGAGCTCGATGCGGGAAGAGGAACAGTGTTCCTGACTAATTCTTTGTAACTAGAAATTTGGTTCAATTCGCATTGTATATTTTATTTTTTTTTCTTTACGAATAGACAACAAATTAAAAAAACAATGTGAAGTGTTGCCAGAAAGATAAAAGGTCAAGCACAAAGAAATTGCTGGAAAATGACTAATAATTTTAAGCTAGAAATTTTATTTTATTTAATGACTAATTAAAATTTTGATAATTTCAGCTCTTAAATCAGTTAAGAACTTTTTGGCTAGCATTTCAAGTATTCTCTCAAGGCTGAAACTATTTTATTTTCTTTAGATTAACTGACTGAAAGAAGTATTTCATAAAATTTGTCAACATTTTAGCTCTCAAAAAAAGTTCACATTTCCAACTCTGCTCTCAATGCTAAAACAAGCCAAAAACGGCAACACTGGTTTTGCGGAAGCTAGCAAAATGAGAGGGCCGCGGAGTGGAAAATGCAAAAGCAGCTCAGTAAAGCAGAGAGCAAGAAAAACGGCTGACTGGCAGCGCTTTTTGTTGTTGCACTTGTTATGCTGCGCTTAAGAAGAACAGAGGACAAAGAAGCAGAACAAGCCCCCCAAAAATTACTACACTCAAATACACAAAATAACTTAAAAAACAATTCATTTTACCGTCGCGCGTCAAGCAAAAGTAAGAAATATACGAAATACGATTTATGCGCAACGCATTTCGAAAATAGCTTATTCTTTTGCTCTCTTTTTTTTCGTTTTTTCTTGTGTGCCACATGCCACGTACTTTCAGATTTTTGTACTTGTTGAGCGAAAAAGTATATTATTACAACAAGAACATAAAATTGCTACATAGAAAAAAACCGCTAAGTTCGAGGGGAGACTCTTCTCTCTCGCTCTTTGCATACAATGCGGTTGTCGTCGTCGTCTCCCCGACGGCATGACTCATGCAAAGGAGAAAAAGACAAAAACAAGTGAAGTAATAGCGTTCGTTTCGCTTTAAATTTCAAATAAAAAGAAACTAACGGTTATTTAGCACACAACGCATACAAACAAACACAAGCCACGATCAGCGCGAGCGAATTGAGCACAGAACAAGAGAGAACGAGAGAAAGAGCAGGCCCGGCTCAAGCATCTTCATTTCTTTCTTTGATTGAATTTCTATAACGGCAACAACAACAAATCGATGCCTTGGCTTGACGGAGCAAGAGAGACGAAAAGAGAACGAAAGATAATTACATAAAATAAAGAAAAGTAAAAATTATTATTAATTCATATGGCAATAAAAATGAGCTTCCTTAATTTCCACTAAAAGCATTTCGTTTTCATTTCACGAATTGAACGTGAAAAGTTTATTATAAGGAAAAAATTCAATGGCCATGACGCTGCTGCTGCTGCTCAGCTAACGCCGCAGTCAGCATCGACGAGACAGTCAGCAGATCCTCACATACAAAACACAAGCATGTATATAAAAATATTTGCCTGTGTGTTTGCGTGTGCTGGCTTTTTTTTAAAACATCATTTACATATTTTAATCATACATTATTTAAATGTAAATTATGGTAAATTATATTGTTTTTTATTTCTTTTTTTACTAATTATTGTTCCCTCCACACATTTTGCAACACTACTCAACACAACACACATTGCCATCGCGCACACGCACGTACACAGAGGCATCCTCCTCTTTTAGTACTGCCCCATTCGCCTTTGCATGAACGTGCAACAAAGAGCCAAACGCTGTGTATGGCGGCAGCTGCCGTCGATTTTAACAATTACTGCTCGCTCTCTTTGGGCGTTCCATGGTGTAATGTGTGTGTGAGCGAGATGGCAAAGTTAATATGCTGCTTTGCTTTGCTCGACTCACTGCTGCTGCTGGCGCTGTGACTGTGCAAAGACACTGTGCGTGTGTGTTTGTGTGTTGGTGGGGGCTACTACTATGAGTCGGTGTGTGCGAACCGGCCGCACTTCAAATCGAACTGTAATTTTTCTAACTATATAAAACATTAAAAATAAATTCTCGTTAAGTACAAAAATACGCAAACCATTTAACAGCAATTGAAATGTTAGTTAACTGCAGGCTCGGAGTGAGCAGCAACAGCAGCAAAACTGAACAAAAAAATTAACATTGCAGTTTTAACTGTTGTTGCATATATAAAATAAATACAATTTGACGAAATTTAGCCGCTTTTGCACCCACACACACACTTATACAATTCATATATATATATATATATATATGTATACATCTAAATATATGCTTGTGTGTGTGCAAGCACTATTTCTGAATTATCAGCGCAAAAAATACAAAAGTAAGGTTAGGTTAAAATTATACGCTCTTTTTCTGCGCTGCCGTGTTTTAAATTTTTGTTTGCTGGATCTTTCGACGGCGAACAACAACAAAAGCATAAGCAACGTTTGTGAGTGTGTATGTAATTGCCTAGCTATGTATATGCACACACATGCACATATACGCTAGTGTTGGGTAACTTTTCCTGGCCAAATATGCTTGCATTTTTTTGGACCAGGTTGGCCGGCTTGCAATATTTACTGCAATCACATGCACACATACTTGCATATTGGAGGACGGGAGTGCAAGCACATGTGTAACGGAAACGTCGAGCACACCAATCCACACATACAACGTACACGTTGCCTGTATATATGCGCGTGTATGTATTATAAATCCAATCTAATTCTAATTAGAATCACACTGTAAAGCTAAAAAATCTAAACTTTAGTTTTCTTTTGTTAAGCTTAAGCTTGTAGTAAGTAATTAATGCACGTCGTCGTCGCCAATTTTTCCTTGTGCTGCTTCTTTTGCTTTTTGCACGTTTTCTTTCGTTCACGTATTCGGCTCGTTTTTTTTTGTCTTTCTTTCGTTGTCTTTCGTTTTCTACGTTTCACATTTCTTGCATACATTTTTTTCATTTTTTCTTTTGTCGCACAAGAAATTTCTATTCACAATTTATACATATTTTTTTGCACTTTTGTTGTAAATTGTTGCAAAATGATTTGAACAATTTGATTTGATTTTTTTCATTATTATTTTTTCTTTCACATACCTTATTGATTCTTTTTAACGCCATTTTCTGATTGAAATTTGATTTTGTGTGTGATTGCGTGTGTGTATTAGTTGTAGGTTTCTGTCTCCTTTCTCGATTTTTGCTTTTGTTCTTTTTTTGTCGATTTGCACACGAAATGAGAAAATTGATTGTTTTAACAACTAGAGTGAAAAATGCTTTTTATATATTTATAGAAAAACCAAACGAAACACAGAAGCTGCGATAGGCTGGCTTTAGTTTTTTTTTATGTACTTTTCTCTGAGTGGTCTGGCTATCTTAATATATTTTTTTTCTCAGGCTCTCTGCTTTTGTCCGAGTTACAGTCTAGAAAATATTGCAGCACTGCGAGTAGAACAGCGCCCCGATATAAAATTTTTTTCTGCTGCAGAGCGGATGTGAGAGAGACCGACACGATGATGACGACGATTTGACGATATTAACGGACAAAGACCCTAAGGCAAATTATATGTGCCTGAGTGCGACAAAGATGTGTGCATGTATATTTCGGTGTTGTGGAACGTGTGTGTGTTGATATTGCCCAACACTTGTCCAACGAGAGCAGCACGACTATGTTGCGGTAACTGACTGACTGGCCAGATCGATATTATCTGTAAAAAGACACAATATTCAATCAAGGTGGCCAATCTCGAAAATAAATTTATAATATAATTTATTTTTAAATAAATACTTACCTTGGGAGTGGCACCAAACAGCGAGCAGTTGGTAATGAGTGTCTGCACGTAGAAATTTAGCAATCGAAGATCACCACACAAGAAAAAGAAAGAAATAGGTTCCGTGGAACAATAACCTTTCTAACCGGCGGCGAGCGCAAATTTGTTGTGTCCGCTAAAATTTTTTGTTGTTGTTTGCTGCTAATTGGTTAAATGTCTTTCAATGAACACACAACGTGTTGCTTGCTGCCGGAATGTTTTTACTGAAAAATTTTGTTACAAAGTAGTACCATGTATTTTTGATAATGTTTCAGCGGCAAACTTTGATCCAGAATTTTATTTTTGGCGTCGCTCCAAACAAAAAAAATAATCTCATCTGATTTGACCAGCCTTGCCAGCTGTTAGTATTTTTTTCCGCCCAACAGTGTTGCCAGACTGATACAAGGAATTTCGTATTTTTCAACTTGCAATATACGGTTACACTAAACTGACTTCAAATTTAAACAAAAAGCAAATTTGGCATGCAAAAAGTTAACGAAAGAATACAAAAATATTCGTTTAATACAATTTAAGAAAAATCAACATGCAGTTGCTTGGAGATGGGATGAAAACATCACTCAGGCACTTACCAGGAGATTGGCCAGCACTACTGAGCATATTAATTTCCACTTTCAAAACTCAAACACCTTGTGAGAAACTCTTAAAAAGAGTGTACAACACATATTACGGAGGGAGTATCCGTAAGTTTCTCGAAGAACTCGAGCAGAAATCATTTGTAATATTAAATAAGTAAGTAATAGAAAACTGTAACGAACCTTATTCTTCGGCCAGGCTAACGCTCAGTCGAGCTGTGGGTTCGTGCAACGAATTTATAATTGGTTGCGAAGCGATAATTAAAGAAACTTTTATATTTATTATATTAATATGGTTTCTTTTATTTAATCACCAATTAGCTGTATAATATCACTTATTATCTGTGCTTATTATATTTTGGGGCAGTTCACTGAGGCCTTAAACCAGCTTTGAAAGTGTTCCTGTTCGGGAGAGTCTGTTCTAGGTACTCCGGCCACCCGCTATACAAGTTTATGCCTTTCACCTGTCCGACTGCGTCATCACACGGCACTCCGGTTATACACCGGGATTTACTCGTATACGCGCAGACTAAACATAGGTTTGATCACAACTGTTTCAGCTGGGTTAATGCGGATTTTACCTGTCCCAAGACTCAAACGTAGCAAGGATCACTCTCGTCCACTCACTTCAAGGACCTCAGTGTCCTGTACTGTTGTTATTTTATTATTCTTTGGCTGCGTCGAAGGACTCGACGCTCCTTGGCGGTATACCGTTCTGCTGTTCTGCTCCCACTTGCGTTGTTCGCACTCGCGACGTTTTGGGTCATAGGTTCCGTATATGACTTTGTTGCGTGGTTTCTTTAGCAGCGTTTCCCCTTCTTGTATATGTTCTGTCTCACTTATTCTCGGATCGCTCCGACAGCGTTTCCCCTTCTCGTAAGGGTTCTGACTCTACTGCTGTTGTGTGTTGCGGCGCTCTTTGTATAGGCCAGTTCACAGCCTTTTGTCGCAACTGTACCAAAGATCACGTGATCGCCTCGGTGGCGTGATCTTTGGTAATTTTCCACTGCCATTTGCAGGCGCCAGCCTATGGCTGCCGTTAGTGTGAGTATGGATGGAGATATTGCACCCGCAATACTGCTCACACCATAACGGCACAAAAATGGACTGGGCAGCAAATTTTCATCAAACAGCCTCGGAAATGAACACAGAACGCCACTCATAAGAATAATTATGAATAACCAGCAACTGGGATGCTTAATAGATTCAGGGTCATCAGTAAATATAATGAATACAAATTTCTTTAATTACAAAACTTCCAAAGAGAATCTTACTTGTCAAACGATAAGTGGGGAAATAAATCATATCAATTGGGGAAATAATCAATATCATTAGCCCCTAGCAAGCTTTGTCCAACAGATCAGAAATTTTACATACATAATTTTTCCAAAAATTTTGACGTCCTCTTAGGCCGAACGTTCCTTAAGGATTAAGGAGCGAGATCAGTTACGAAGATGAGTTTGTTAAACTTAATAATATTCTATTTTTATTTAAATAATAAATTATATTTAAATATAAAATAAGGAAGAAGAATATAAAAACGAAAATAAGGAAGATGAATATGAAAACGAAAATAAGGAAGAAGAATATGAAAACGAATATCAGAAAGAAAAATATGAAAACGAAAATAAGGAAGAAGAATATGAAAACGAAAATAAGGAAAAAGAATATGAAGACCCACCACTAATACAATATATGCATACAGCATAAGCATTAGAAAACGAATTAGTGGAAAGCAATCAATTTAGATTGGAACACCTAAATAAAGAGGAAAAATCCAAGTTAACAAAACTTTTGTTTGAATTTAGCGATATTCAGTACAAAGAGAGTGACAATTTGACTTTCACAAATACTGTAAAACACGTTATCAATACAAAAATGAAAACCCTTGTTATAGGAAACCTTATAAATATCCACAAAGCTATGATGAGGAAGTTAACAAGCAAATGACAGAAATGATGCAACAAGGTATTATACGACCATCTAATTCACCATATTGTTCTCCTATCTGGGTATTACCAAAAAAAAAAGATGCATCCGGAGAGAAAAATATAATAGTCGTAGACTATCGCAGCCGTAACGAAAAAACAGTTACCGAGAAATTACTGGTATGGCCAGTAATGGATGAAATATTAGACAAGTTAGAAAAGCGTCAATATTTCACCATATTTAGCTAAAGAATTTCATCAAATTCAGATGGACGAAAAATCAATAGCAAAAACAGCATTCTCAACCAAAGAAGGACATTTCGAATATACACGAATGCCCTTTGGCTTGAAAAATGCAGCAGCAACCTTTCAACGTTGTATGAACAATCTTCTGGGAGACTTAATTCATAAAAATTGTCTAGTTTACATGGACGACATAATAGTGTATTCCACGTCATTGGAAGAACACATATTAGCATTAAAGAAAGTTTTTAGAAAGCTCAGAGAAGCAAATCTAAAACTACAACTAGTTAAGTGCGAATTCATGAAAAAAGAAATTGAATTTTTAGGACACATAATAACAACGGAAGGAATAAAACACCTTCGTACCTTGTAGAGCTCTGCTGGATTCAGCATCGCAGCTCAACTTTATCACCACTCGTCTCGTCAACCAGCTTCAGTTGGAACCACGCCGTTCGAATATGTTGGTATCAGGCATAGGCGAATCCTCTCTTTCGCTCAATAAAGCAGCTGATATTGTTGCACAATCAGCTATTGGCTCATATCAAGGATCATTTTCTGCAGTCGTAACGCAAAAGATAACTGATTATCAGCCTCACTTCGATATAAATACCACCGGATGGAAAATACCAAGCAACTGCCATCTCGCTAACCCGCTCTTTTACAAAGGTCAAAGGATCGATATGCTAATTGGCGCTGGCATATTTTTCGACTTTCTTTGCGTTGGGCAAATTCGTCTATCAAATCATTTACCCACGCTTCAGAAGACCAAATTAGGCTGGATAGTTTCTGGAGGCTGCGCAAAAACCACATCTGGACTCTCTCTAAGCGACTTATTGTTTGCAGGACCATCCATACAACCAAAAATATTCACCACATTACTTCGATTTCGATTTTATAAGGTTGCCTTATGCGGGGACATCTGCAAGATGTACCGTTGTGTTCGCGTGACTCATCCAGATCAATACCTTCAATGCATTCTATGGCGCAACAAGGCGAGCGATGAAGTCCAGGGGTACACCTTAAACACCGTCACATACGGAACTAAGCCTGCGGCATTTTCGAGCTATGCAACAGCTTTCTTACGACGAAGAAAGCTCGCTTCCCCTTGCGTCAAAAATCATTCGAAGGGATTTCTACGTTGACGATCTAATTACTGGAGGCGACACCATTGAAGAAGTTGTTGAAATTCGTCCGCAAGTCAAGGAGCTGCTTCGAAGAGGGCACTTTCCTATTCGCAAATGGTGTTCAAATGAGGAAACTGCTCTGGATGGCGAGTTGGAAGCAGACTGCGAAAAAATGGTGAAGTTCGACGATGGAACCGATGTCAAGAAGGCCCTGGGTTTGGCTTGGGATACTAACTCTGATCATCTCCTATTCAGTCCGTCGTCTTCTCTCTCCGACAACATTGTAACCAAGCGTACAATACTAGCCACAATCGCCAAATTCTACGACCCCCTCGGGTTAATATCTCCTATAATCACGAAGCTAAAGATATTCTTACAGACGCTGTGGAAGGACAAACTCAATTGGGACGAAGCCCTTCCTCAGTCTCTACACTCTGCCTGGATTGAGCACATCTCCCAAATAGCTGTAGCTGGAACGCTCAAATTCCCTCGGTTTGTCCTACAGCCGCACTCATCATGGGAAATACATGCGTTCTGCGCATGTACCTGTGTTTACGTGCGATCAAAAGCGCAGGGTGCCTACTCCTCTCATCTCCTATGCTCCAAATCAAGAGTTTCACCACTAAAAACGCTTACAATTCCTAAGCTGGAACTAGCCGCTGCACATCTACTATCAGAGCTCGTCTCTAACATCGCCCAATGCGCACCGCACCCTTGTCGGTTCTATTGTTGGTCCGACTCGACTATTGCACTCTCTTGGATTCAACAAGCTCCAGCTGAATTTAATATTTTTGTATCCAACAGAATATCTCAGATTCAGGAACGCACCAAGGGGATGATTTGGAACCACGTTCCTTCCCATTTGAACCCAGCTGACATATTATCACGTGGCTGCGGAGCACTCGAACTGTTGGAATCGAATCTTTGGCGTGAAGGACCTGCCGTTCTACGCTCATCTACTGACGATTGGCCGCCAGACATTCCCACCTGCTCAGATCTGCCCGAGCGTCGTCGTCATGCCTTAATTCTAACCGACAAGCTTGACATATCGTTCAGATGCAAGTACCAAAACTCTTTTGGCAAGATGCAACGAGTCTTTGGATACATATACAGGTTCTCTCAGCTCAAGATGAATGATCAAGATCGTTCCAAAGGGCCACTTACAGTCGTTGACATAAAGGCCGGTAAACATCTTCTACTTAGAGGAATCCAAATGGATTCCGAAGAACACAAGGATTTGCGCACAAAGAAGGTCGTATCATCGAAATCAAAACTCATATCGTTAAATCCGATTATGGACAGCTTCGGATTAATTCGCGTTGGCCATCATCGATCATTTTCATCGCCAATTTTTACACAGTGGACCACAAAGTTTGCTGGCCGCACTCCGACAGCGATTTTGGCCCATTGGCGGGCGAAAAAACGTGTCAGCAGTCATCGGCAAATGCATTCGTTGCTTTCGAATGAAGCCCAAGCTTCTCGAGCACATCATGGGACTGTTACCAGCAGATCGAGTGCAACCAGGCCGCCCATTCTGCACAACTGGAATTGATTTTTGTGGACCATTCTTCACCAAGTCAGAAGTCAGGAACAGGCCGCCCACAAAGTGCTACATTTCAATATTTGTTTGTTTTGCCACCAAAGCAGTACATTTGGAATTGGTGGAGGACTTATCAACCGCATCGTTCATCGCTTCATTAAAGCGATTCATCGGCATCAGAGGCAAACCCAATTCAATCTGGTCTGACAATGCAACAAATTTCGTTGGAGCCCGGAATGAACTGAACGAGTTGAGGCTTCTCTTTTTGAGCGACCCTCATATTAAGGAGCTGTCGAACTATGTCCTTTCGATTGGAATCAAATGGAATTTCATTCCGCCCCGGTCTCCTCATTTTGGTGGTTTGTGGGAGGCTGCGGTAAAATCTGCTAAACACCACTTCTATCGCGTCGTTGGAAAATCGGTCCTCACATTTCACGAGCTTCGTACCCTTGTATGCGAAATTTCTGCAATTTTAAACTCACGACCTCTTTGTCCCATTTCAGAGAATCCAAGCGATCTAGAAGTTCTCACTCCTGGGCATTTTTTGATTGGAACACCATATGCCACAATCGAAGAACCCGACATAACGCATTTCGACATCAATCGCCTAAGTCGCTGACAGCGCAGGCATTCTGGCGCAAATGGAGCACCAGCTACTTATCGTTACTTCAGAAATGGCGCTCATCGATGCCTAACCTGATGACAAATTCAATCGTGGTCCTGAAGGACGACAACGTACCCCCCTGCAATGGCGTCTTGGCCGGATCGAGAGCACTATTACTGGAAAGGACGGCGTCTCGAGAGTCGCCATAATCGAAACGGCAGCTGGTACCGTCAGAAGAGCCGTTGGCAAGATCGCTGTTCTGCCCCTTGAAAACAAGTCGGTTGAAACCCTTGCACTTTTAACGGGGGAGCATGTCGGAGGCAGCAGCAGCCAACAACCAATTAAGTACCATCGATCATCATCGACCAAAAATGTAACGTAACCTTCTAACGTAATTTGCATGCCCATCCCTGGGTTTTGTCTTAGCCTTCCTTTTCGTCTTTGCCTTGCACATGCAAGTAAATCTATATCTAAGACAGTCTCGTCTTATCGCTCAACGATCGCGCATTGGCAAAGGAGACACGCGCATCATACGATAAATCAAACACATCTACATATACAACATATAAAACTTAATACATACAACAAAGACATCGTTATATACGTATAAAGTAAATAAACAATCCATGAAACAAACCAATGTAAACTACTCGTGTTTTACATAATTAAAATAAATCACCCCACAAAACAAAATAACTCAATTCGAACATAGGTGAGCGTGAAAAAGGCGTCCTCCTCTAAACAATATGTGTTTGAATATTATCTTCGGGGCTGGTCTGGTTCTCGTGTAGGCTTTGGTTCTTTCGTGGTACGCTTGGCTGTGTGTCCCTCCACTATCCGCTATCGCCATAAACCGTGGCCTGTTTTCCCTGCATCTGTGGCGGTTGCATGTGTCGTCGTGTTGGCTCCATGTGTCTCTGTTGAGGCTCTATTTGTCTTCGCTGGGGAGTGTTTTAATTCGGCAGCTCCATGCGCCTCTGTTGATGCTCTATTTGTGTGTTGTAACTCCATGCGGCTTTGCTGTCGCAACTTTTCCCTGTCGGCCTCGAGCATCCTTAAAAGCTTTGGCCATATTCATCAATTGTACCAAGTTGATGAATTGACATGGCCTGGCATACGGACTTAAGACTGGAAGACTGTTGTTGTATATTTTGTTCAGCTCCTTGTCTGCCGAATACATCAGTGGCCGCATTAGCGTTTGCATTTCCACCATATATACCTTGAATGGCTCGATTATCGCTTGACATCTTCGGGTAACTTTGTCCTTTAAGTTTTCGAAGTAGTCTGTCGGTAAGAAATACTCTTGGAAACGAACCTTTTAGTCCTATTTGTGTTAGCCGGGTTAAAACTCAGCCGAGCTATGGGTTCGAGCAACGTTAGCCTGCCCGACAGTGATATCATATGGCACTCCGGTTATTCACAAGGATTCGCTCGTACACGCTCTGTCTAAACACAGGTCTAGTCACACTTGCGTCGTTTAGTTTGTGCGTATTCCGCCTGTTACCACAACTCAATCGTGGCAAATATGTGTTTGAATATTATCTTCGGGGCTGGTCTGGTTCTCGTGTAGGCTTTGGTTCTTTCGTGGTACGCTTGGCTGTGTGTCCCTCCACTATCCGCTATCGCCATAAACCGTGGCCTGTTTTCCCTGCATCTGTGGCGGTTGCATGTGTCGTCGTGTTGGCTCCATGTGTCTCTGTTGAGGCTCTATTTGTCTTCGCTGGGGAGTGTTTTAATTCGGCAGCTCCATGCGCCTCTGTTGATGCTCTATTTGTGTGTTGTAACTCCATGCGGCTTTGCTGTCGCAACTTTTCCCTGTCGGCCTCGAGCATCCTTAAAAGCTTTGGCCATATTCATCAATTGTACCAAGTTGATGAATTGACATGGCCTGGCATACGGACTTAAGACTGGAAGACTGTTGTTGTATATTTTGTTCAGCTCCTTGTCTGCCGAATACATCAGTGGCCGCATTAGCGTTTGCATTTCCACCATATATACCTTGAATGGCTCGATTATCGCTTGACATCTTCGGGTAACTTTGTCCTTTAAGTTTTCGAAGTAGTCTGTCGGTAAGAAATACTCT
>JAWNLT010000605.1:0-27269 GCA_035042145.1 Drosophila kokeensis | reverse complement strand
ATAATGGGTTGTGCGGATTCATGAATCATTTTCTCAAAGACATTCGATGAAATTAATGCCACTTTAAATAGTCTCCATTGAATTTTGGGATATCTACCTTTGGAAGAGGTAGGGCCGCATGCATTTGATTTGCATTTTCAGGTCGCTGAACCATTTCTGCATTTGTAATGTTTTGTACTGAAATCACAGCATCTTTCAGCAGCCAAATACCTTCTATCATCGCATCCAATCTATTTTGGATCGACGAATTTTTTGTAGATTTGGATGTGGATGTTCATTATCTCAGTCCAGTCTGATGACCTCATTAGTCAATTTGTTCATTATTCTCTCTAGACTGTCAAGCCAAACATTCTGTTCACGAATCATTGACTCGATTTCCATCTCATCATTCATAGTCGCCAATGACAGAGTTTCTAATTCCAATGAGGAAGCTTCGCTTTGGAATTTTTCGGAGTACTCAAGTAATAATTTTTGTCCTTTTGTAAAATATTCATTTGTAAAATAACTATGGTCAATCTTTGTGCCATGTATTAATTTCTGAATATTGTTTTCCTCATTAGAAAAAGCATCCCAAAGATTATTCAATCTTTTTAATCGCTCTTGATAATATCCTGGCTTTGCCTTTCGCTCAACAGAATCCTTTTTGTAATTCCATTCTGTATTTCCTCGCCAGTAACTAAGTGCCTGTCCAGCAATACGTTTAGATTTGAAGCATCCATCTTTATCTTTTATTTTTATTATTCATTTTTTTTACTTCTTTTATTTTTCTTCTGCAGCAGACGTTGCACTGAAGTAGGTATCGATCGCCAAGTTGATCAGGTACCCTTAAGACTATGATCTTTTTCTGTAGCTCAGGTATGTTACCTAGTTGCCAAGTTAACTAGGGCGCTATATGAAAAATTTTTGCCAAGTTAACCAAAATTCACAAAGTAGTCACTTTGTAAAAAAATGGTTGAATGTTTTTTTTAACTATTTATAGGTCGGAGTCACCCGGAACTCCATCAGGACCAGGCTAATACCCAGGCTTGATTGAGTGTAAGTCGGCAAGAAGTGACTCTAAAGTAATCACAGGACCAAAAATGCAATTAGCTCTTTGAACAGGGTAAGGATAAGGTACATTTTGTGAGAAGTTAGTAGAGGAATAGGTGGATTGAAAATAATCAGCAAACAGATCTTTTGCTTTCTTATCTTCGTAGAAAACATAGTTATAACTCCCGCGAAAACCAGGAGGGCCCATTATCCTTCGCAGAATTCGAACGGGGAACACAAGCATCCAAATGTGAGTCAATGGTGGTATAAAATATTGACACAGAATTATCAAGATTAGTAGAGGAGTAAAGTTCTGCCCAATCAGTGTCAAATAATAATTGATTAAGTTTAATAAAATCTGCTTTACGATTCTTACGTGTAGAATCCGATGCTACAAGAGGCACAAGAGTTGGCAGCTCTATAATCAAATCGAGCGTAGGATGATAAGGAGAGAGATAATACTACAAGTAGGATCAGATACAAAAATTAAATCAGATAAACGGTCGTTACAGTTTCGAATATGGTTAACTTGAGACAGTGACAACTCATGAAACCCATCAATAAATTCAGTTGAGCAAAGTGGCACCAATACATTTGGTGGAGCGGACCATATAATTTCTGGAAGATTAAAGTCACCGCATACAATCAAATAGTCTCTATCCGAAAGCATTTATAAATATATTGGTTAGCAGATAGTTGATTCAGATATCTGATTGAGGTGGAATATAAGAACACGTTATAAACTGAGAAAGAGAGGATTTTAGTTTTTTGGTGCAACATTAGAAGAAGAAACATCAGAAGAATTCTGAGGAAATGCGATTGGTTGCCGAACACGTTTTTTATTTGTAAACTCCTTTATAACTAAGCCCTTCGGCCAGAAATTAGCACAGCAAATTGTGCCGAATACTTATTTTAAAAGAGGAAATTTCTCTTTCATAATTAAATTTAAATTTTTCAATCGAAATTCCCGTGGATGACACTTTACCCTATATGTAGTCTTTAACGTCATCCACAGCTGTATCAAGGGCAAGACGTGAAATAAAAATTTGCTTTCTAGGTACAACCGCTATAAGAGACGTAGGAGCACTGCTAGAAAGAGGTGGGGAAACCGAAACGGGTACAATGACCTGTGACACAATTGAGTCACCACTGTTGATTGCAGGAGGTGCAGGAGAATTGAACTGCATCAACTGCTGACCATTATCAACAGTTGGTGTCAGCGGTGCAGGGGTCACCAACAGAGCCGGAGCCACTAAACCTGGTTCCCGAGGCAAAGCAGGCTCGGCCGATTGCTTCTGCTTAAGAGACTCATTCAACAGTTTTACACTATTAAAGCATAGCATCAAAATCGGCACTGAGCTTACTAAACTGAGTTTTCGGAGCTTTCTAGTTCGCCTCATAAAACCCAGAATATCCGACTCCGTCTCGCGGCAGCGCCCGCAGTACCACTTTAAACCCTACTTATTGCTGATTAAATCCCTTACCCGCTGCGTGAAACCAGCACATTTAACATGCACCACGTTATCACACAGCCAACAACAGACGAAATCAGCCTTTGGGTCAGCCTGGCACTTGCAGCTATTTAAGATATGCCCGAAAAGAAGAGAAAACTTTACAAAGATTCGGCACAGCCCAGGGTAAATAAAAAAACAAACAGCGCAAAAGAGATGAAATATAGATACAACAACACCAAGATTTGGCGCTCTAAGAATATCTACGAAAAGAGACAAAACTTTGAACCACTGAAAACAACAACACGTGCAAACACAGTTACGAGAGCACACGAAAATAGAGAGAGAGAGAGAGTACTAAAGCGTTGTGAGAGCACACGACAGTAGAGAGAGCGAGAGTAATAAAGCGCACACAAAAACCGCTATAACAACAAAAAAGCAAAACGATCTAGAATGCAATGCACCAAGCGCACTCAAAAATAAAAAACAACACACAGCTGTTAGCCGCCCACTTTATGTTTACATAAATAACAATTTTTTGTGAATTCTAGCAAAATTACCGACAAAACACCCAAATTACCAAAGCAAACACCGAAAAATTAAAGAGATATAAAGCGTACTTAAGTTTTATAACAATCAAATTAAATGTATTTGTTAAAATTAAATAACAAGCACAAACTGGACACAGCACAGCAAAAACACATCTAATCACAGCAAAGACTAAGACACTTATACCCCACATATACCCATTATAGCAGCACTCGGAGCATTAAGTGGGCTTGCCTCTGGTGGTGCAGCTATTGCAAAGAGCATTAATAGTGCGAAAAACGCAAAGAAAGAACTAGAAGAGAATAAACGACATAACAGAAACATTTAATCCATGGACAATATCTAAAATGGACTCTATCTACAACCATATTAAAAGGGATATGGTATATCAACTGATTATTTAAAAACCTTTTAAATCAGCTACCTAATAAGCCGTTGTCCTACATTGGCATTATGAATTTTGCCCACAAACGTATCCCCTTTTTCAGAGGTGTTTTTATGAGAGTCTCATTACAAGAACGAGTTGCGGAGAAGGGAATGTGGTATTGTTAACTTAGACCTTTCAAGTAGAGCTGGAACACATTGGGTAGCTTACTACAAAGCAGATTAGCAAATCAGATATTTTGATAGTTATGGAAATTTACCACCACCTCTAAAGCTTATTAGATATTTAGGAGAGAATCTACAATACAATTACAATAACGATTTGGTTCTTTTAACTGTGGACACTTGTGTTTAAGATTTCTATTAGTGCAGCAAAAAGACGTTGCTTTAAATTAACTTGTACTCAACTTTTAAAACACATGTAAGCTATATAAAGTCATACTATCTTTAGTTTGATTAGAGTGAGTATATTGTTTACATCGGAAACAATCTGAAAACCCGTGTTAAACCATGTTAAACCACATGAAAAACTGAGATAAACCTCATGATAAACTGCAAAAAACCGCTTAAAAACCAGAAGGGTGTTGTTTGGGTTATAGCTGATATTTTAATAGTTAAAAATGGGGAACATATACAGAAAGAATTGATAAAAACAAGAAGCGCACTAAAAATAAAATTTCAAAGAATAAATTTAGGTAGAGCCACAAATTAATATTAACTGGAGGAAACGTTTAAGCCAATATCAAAACCTCTTCAGAAAATCGTTAGGGAGAATGAAATAGCAAGTGAAAGTGAAAAAAGAAGAAGCAAGACAAGTAAATACTAGAAATGAAATTAAATGTGCTGAAAACAGTAGTGATTATTACGTTGCTGTTCGAACAAAGGATTTATCGTTTACACCAAGCGAAAAGAGTTATATTAAAGCTGATACAATTAAAATAACCACAAACCGACCAAGAAGTAGAGAATACATTCTTAGAAAATTAATACATAAACCAAAAAAACCACAACTGCCTTTTTCTGGACAAGGAAAGACGGAAGAAAGAATCAACCAACCCACCGCATTTTCATGGTCCATCGAGCCGTATAAATAGAAGCAATTTTCCTCAGCTCGCTTCATCTCGCATCTGTGGATTTTAATTCCAAACCACATCCAGATAAGTACACCCGACATTCATACATCCTCAAATACATACAGTCCGCTGAATTACTGAATTAGTTACTGATCTCCGGATTTTTCCAATACCAATAAGCTATTATAGTCCGACAATTGTGCAAAAAAAAAAGGTTTGCAAGTGTGCAGTGAAAATTTGTTCTTCACAGCCACCATTTTTCTGTGGTGCAGCTACATGAGCAAAGTTCAAATTGCTCATAGCTCCTGTGCCTTTAAGTACATATGTACATACAAGCACACAGACACACGTCAAGTGATCAGAGCGTTCAAACGCTCTTCGAGAATTTAATAAAAATTACGACACAAATTGTTTCGTTTTCTGTACACATGTACATGCAAACAATTTTAATTAAAGCAAATGTCATATGCCAATCCTCCACCACACTGAACAGTAAAATTGTTTTATGTCCCAAATCCAAAACAACAGTTTGCAATCTGAAAAAAGCGGGGTAATACAAGCGTTAGCTAATTTTCGGCAACAAGTGCAATTTACTGTATCAGCATATACTTACAGTCTATTGCACACATATGTATACTGCATACATAAGTATCATTCCGAACCTACATATAAAAGAAAATAATTAATACATTATACGCTTACAAATATAATTATAAATCCAAATAAATGTAAGTCTTTGTCGGCACACCATGTATACATACATACATCAAAACATTTAAGCCTACAACAGCAAAATAAAACAATAAAGATTGGCTGATCGCACACCCAATGTAACGAACCTTTTTAGTTCGTTTAGTTTTAGCTGGACTAAAACTTAGTCGAGCTATGGGTTAGAGCAACAAATTTATATTTGATTGCACTGCGATAACTAATAACACATATCCTTTATATATGCAAACTTATAACTGAATTATAACTGAGCTGGATCCTGTCGTTGGTCCCACGAAGCTCCTTGCGGGTGAATCGTCCTGTTACGATTCACTCCTTTGAAGGTCCTTGCTGGGGAATCGTCCTGTTGCGATTCCCTGGTCGACGTATTGCCTCTGCTCGTCGACTTGCACTGCTTCTGACTGGCTACCGTACAATTTTAACTGCCATATGGATATCCCTTTGATATCCATGCGTTCCATGTACCAGCTAGGTGGCGATCAGAACTTCTCTGACTGACTTCGCTCCTAGATTTCGGACTGACTGCGGTGAGTCTCAGACCTACTCTTGCCAGACAGCGAGTTTCGTACTCGTTTCTTAATTTTGATTGCCTGCCTCTGACTGACTGCTTCCGTATCTGCGACGCCCCCTTTTATAGGTTGGGTCGCGTTGGTGGCGTGATCTTTGGACGTTCTGTTGCCGCTGCACTTACTGACAGCAGAGCAGCGGTCACCGTTTTGCGATCGGTTGCCTCACTCGGAGGTCGCTGCACTTGATAGAAATTGGAGTAGCGCTCACCTCACGCTGTCCGATGCGAAATGCGCTGACGACGCCCAGTGGTAATGTCAGTTGTCCATTCATCCGGTAGCGTCCGCGAAGGTACGTGCTCTTTTGGTTGTCGTTGTTGGTTGTAATGCAAGCTTGCTATCCCACGGTGGGCTTCTTTTATAATATGCTGACCAAAGGCGTGTGTGCCTTTGATTCTGATCGCTGGTTGCCGTTGATTTCGTCGTTGATGAAATCTGCTGACGCTGTGCAAGATCCAATGTCGTTGTTGCGATCGCTGCGAGGGGCTGCCAATAGCATATGTTGCAGTTGTTGTGAGGGCGCATATAGCATATATCAAAGCTATATGGCTCCTCACAACAAATAGATCAATAAAGATAACAGACGGCATAACTCAACAACTAATTACAATTACATTAATTCAAAAACATACAGTGAGTCACAGCGAAAGTCGCTCAGCGTCAAGTAAATAATGTATTTGCCTGACATAAGCTAATTATTTTAATTTCAAAAATTCCAAAGACCGCTGATAGGTAAATATATTAACCACCAAAATTAATAAATGACCCCAATACACTGAGGTTTCCCCACCTGCTAGGGAGTATTATGTAAAAAAGTAGCCTATTTTTAGGGAAAATTTACTTGACACTGCTAGCCTTAAAATGGTGCGTGCGTGGGTGTACAACCTCAAAAAGGAGAACGTTTTAAAGTATGGATGTTATGCGTCGACAGTGTAACGAACCTTTTTAGTTCGTTTAGTTTTAGCTGGGCTAAAACTCAGCCGAGCTATGGGTTCGGGAATTTTGATTTGCACTGCGATAATCAATAACACATACCTTCTAATATACATATACTAATTATCGTCCCATTACTATTCACTCCTTTGAAGCTCCTTGATGGGGAATCGTCCTGTTACGATTCCCTGGTCGACGTAATGCCTCTGCTCGTCGACTTGCACTGCTTCTGACTGAGTCTCAGACTTACTGTGGCCCGACAGCGAGTCTCTCACTTTTGACTGACTGTCTGCTTCTGACTGACTGTCTTCCGAATCTGAGAAACGCTTTTTATAGGTCCGGTCGCTTCATTATTAGGTCAGCGATCGCCTCATATTGCGATCTCTGCCCTCAGCGGTTACTTCACTGCTGAGTTTGCTCTATTTGATGGGCATTAGGTCAGCGGTCGCCTCAAATTGCGATCGCTGCCTTCGGTGGCATTGGGTCAGCAGTCGCCTCATATTGCGATCGCTGCATTCGATGACATTGGGTCAGTCATCGTCTCACATTTCAAATGCTGAATTCGATGGCATTAGGTCAGCGGTCAGCTATTGCGCTCTCTGCCCTCAGCGGTTGCCTCACACTGAGGTTGCTGCACTTGATAGAAATTCGGTAGTTTTGCACGCGGCTTCCGCATATCATTTTCCCGAATTTGCCTGATGTGCAGTTGTTTTCGTCGTTGACGAAATATGCTGACGCGTTTATTACAGTTGTTGCAAAGGGCTCATATAGTATATGTTGCAGTTGTTGAGAGTTTGGAGAGTGGGTGGATACTCACGTATCCAAAATGCCATACAGCAGAGCGTCGCGAGGGAAACAGTACAAGTTGCGGATGCAAGAGAAGCGACGAACATTGATTTCGCGCATTTGAGCTTAACGGCAACCAGCGCAGCAGCGCGCGCAAACGACAACCACCACACAGTATGGGAAACATCGGCACCACAAAAATCAAAGAGAGTATCCATACGCGAGCACACGGCGACGACTACGTCCCAAGAATACCCGAGGTTAGCGAAGCAAGTCCAAGAACGGAATTTTCGCTTCGACGGAACAACAGACTCGTTAGAATTCTTGGAGCAAGTTGAGTGGTCAGCCGATACCTATAGGCTCAACCTGGAACTGGTTCCCAGGGCCTTGCCTGAACTACTTCAGGGAATGGCTCTGAAATGGTATGTAGCCAATAACCAACACTGGACGAGTTGGGAAACGTTAATCCACAGCTTTCAACGATACTTTCTGCCGAGAGACTACTTTGAAAACTTAAAGGACGAAGTTAACCACAGACGTCATGCTATGAACGAGCCATATGGCAGTGGAAAGTTACCAGAAATCACGCCACAGAGGTGATCGCGTGATTTCTGGTACAGTCCCGACAAAAGACTGCGAGCGGGCCTAAATAAAGAGCGCAGCAACACACAGCAGGAGTCCAGTCAGAACCCATACGAGAAGGGGAAACGCTGTCGGAGCGATCTGTCGATAGATGAGTCAAAAACCCATACGAGAAGGGGTAACGCTGTCGGAACGGTCTGAGAATAAGTGAGTCAGAACATATACGGAACCTATGACACAAAACGTCGCGAGTGCAACCAACCAATAATTTTACCGAGTGAACAACACCAGTGGTAGCGGAACAGCAGAACGATATATCGTCAAGGAGCGTCGAGTCCTTGGACGCAGCCAAAGAACAATAAGATAACATCAGTCCAGGACACTGAGGTCCTTGAGTGAGTGGACGAGAGTGATCCTTGCTACGTTTGAGTCTTGGGACAGACTATCCCGAACAGGAACACTTTCAAAGCTGTCTTAAGGCCTCAGCGAATTGCCCCAAAATACAATAAGCAGAAATAATAAGTGATATTATATATCTATTGGTGATTAAATAAAAGAAACCATATTAATATAATACATATATAGGTGTCGTTAATTATCGCTTCGCAACCAATTATAAATTCGTTGCACGAACCCACAACTCGACTGAGCTTTAGCCCGGCAAAGCAAACAGGTTCGTTACAGCTGTATTACCAAAAATATAAAAAGAATTTTCTGTTTGGCCACTGGTTTGACAACAAAATGAATTAACTATTTTAACTTACGGCCGTTGTAGGGTTTTCTCCTATTTGCACTAATAAGTAATCACTTGGCACTATTTGATATTTTCATTTTTTCTTTATATATATTAATTTCGGTTGGACCGCGCACAACTTGCCCGTTCAAGGGCTTGAAACGAAAATGAATCGGTCTGAGGTCCAAAGAACTTAGCACTCTCGTTTTTCCAAAAATTTGCTTTACCCCCGTTTTTCAACAATTTTTTTGGGTTTCTTGGCTAATCATGTATTTTTCTTTTGAAAGCTCGAGCCTCTCTCTCCTAGATGGCGCTAAAGGTGAAACACAACAAATCATTGCCCCTTTTTAGGCGGAAACAAACAAATTTTTAGGAACTCGACTTTGTCCATAGTACCGATTGCGGCGACCTATTGCTCATGGTACATGCACCGGTAGCAAACCAAAACATATTTTCAGCATCCCTTAAGAAGTGTATCACTTCTATTCCAGACATACATATATTTATAATTTTTATATTATTTTAAAGTAAATTAAATTAAATACTTTAAGCTTTTGTGTTTTTTGTGTCGACTGACTTTTATTTTAGGTGACAATAAATAAATAAATAAATAAATATCCAGAATATGCTCCGCAATGCCGATCACAATATGAATCGTGTACTCAATTTGTGGAAGGCAACGCGTTGTGTCAAGCGGCAGCCACTCAGGCGGATCCCCATTATGCGACCGGACAACACTTGGTGTCGATCGGATGTAGAGATTGCATCGGCAATTGCGGATGAGCTGCAAGGCCGGTTCACACCATTTGCGCTTGCGTCGCCCTGCCAGGTACAGGAAACTGAGGCATTTTTAAATGCAGATCTCGATCCCGCCCCTTGTGAGATCCGCTTACAGATTCGCAGGCTAAAGTTTACAGAAGCCTCTGGCTACGATGACGTCGACGGCAGAGTTGCTAAGGCCCTCCCCGAGAAGGGAGTGATGTTGACTCTATGTTTTCCCACATCATATACATATATATATATATTTATATATAATTATATATTTGGAGGATGGGTATACTCCAACTATATTTTTGAGAATTATAAATACTCCAAGTAATAAGATTCAATACGAGTTCAGATTAGCAAAATATAATTTTATTCCGAAACATGACTTATGTCTTTGGTGTACAAACTATAACTCTAATTATGCTTATGATTCTATCTATAACGAAAGCTCGCATTTGCGTCTTCTGTGGTGTTGTAGCTGTAGCTTTGTGGCTGCGTTTTTGCTTCTTCGATTTTGTTTACTTTTATCAAAGCGTTGACGGAGTGCAATGTGTTTACGCTGAGACGGCGTTTATGCTGAAACGGCGTTTTAATTCTTCTGCGCTGGCTCTGTTGGATTTGTTTATGCTTAGAAGGCGTTTTCATTCTTCTGCTCTGGCTCTGTTGGATTTATTTATGCTTAGAAGGCGTTTTCATTCTTCTGCGCTGGCTCCTTTGGATTTGTTTATGTTTATGCTGAGACGGCGATTTTTGCTGTTGCGGTTGCAGTGGGTGTGGACATGAGAGATCTGCGTGATCTGGATATGTCACTATATACATATTGAGTGGATGGAACGTTAAAAATAATCAAATAAATACCACAGAGTAATTTGTGTTCTTCATATATTTTTTTTTTATTTAAAAAGGAGTGTTAAAAATAAAATACATTCGAGTATGGTTATTAATAAAGGTTTTTTATTCATTTTTTTTTTTTTTAATATTCTTAACAAAGGTTAAAAATTCATTGCTATTTTCAAATATACTATTTTCATTAAAAATTTTGTTAATATCCCATTCATCGCTAATGGGCTCTTCAGTTAGAAGCTCTGAAAGGGTGGGCTCTTTCATTGATGTCAAACAACTCTTTTTCCAGCAGATCAAAACATTCCGATTGACTGAGCTCTGCGAGTTTCGGGCTTGATGGTGATGGTTGTGGTGGTGGTGTTAGCTGGCGTATCCCCTCGGTACCTCCTCTAATAGGGATCGGCCAGGGCATGAGCTATGAGCCATCGTGCTGAAGAAGTCTGGAACGTTCCGCGACATCTCATTGTATGAGTCAGTTCAAATCAAGGCGCTCTTTTATATCCCAAACTCTACACCAAGTGCATTTGTTTCATACATAAATTATCAAAAAAAAAAGTCATACACACGTTCGAAAGGTTTAAACAATGTTGAGACTGACAAGCTTATCACTTATCAGTATCCCTCCTTTTGAGATTTTCATTTCCCTTGCATTTATTTTTAATATATATTGATAGTCCGCAAACGTACGTTTACAGGTACTGTGAGGAGCCATATACAAGCGTCGCCGTGGACAGTGGAAGTTTTCCACTACCGAAGAAAGGGGGAGTGTGAGGAGCCATATAGCGATGGCTTCTACATTATTTCCTTATGTTTTAATTCGGGAAAGTGCATCGGCTACATAGTTTTCCTTGCCTGGTATGTATTTTATCTCATAATCGAATTCATTTAGTTTTATTTTCCACCTTTGTAATTTCATGTTTGGTTCCTTTATGTTATTTAGCCAGATAAGAGGTTTATGATCGCTAAGAATTTCGAAATTTCTACCAAATAAATATGATCTGAAATTTTTTGTTGCCAATATTATAGCTAATAATTCTTTTTCTATGGCTGAGTATTCGATCTCAGTCATCGATATACTTCGGGAGAGCGAGGAACTTTCGCATGGCCACGGAAAGAGAAAAAGAAAAAGAAAAATTAATACATGGTGAAATAGTCCGATATAAATGGACAGTGTCGTGTCATTTTGTCGGCAAAGACGCGTTCTATACGCGGGTCATTAAGTTTCGCGCCAGTGGTTGGACGCTTTTTAATAAAAAGCAATTTTTATCAATTGGAACACGTGTGAAAAATTTACCCCACCCCTTGCTCGGCTCTCTGAGCACGCCGCGCTCGCGCTCTGAGCACGCCTCTCAGTTGAACAAAGAGAGCAAGTGAAATATATCGATAGAACGATAATCCAGTGTTTACACACCGTGAAGTGAAAAATAAACATCGATAGGACGATTACCAGTGTTTACACACCATCGACGCCCGCGAGCAGTTCTGCTGGTGCAAAACTATTTTTTGTAAGAGGCGCTCACTCAGTGTAATTTGTGCTTGCGCCGCCACCACTCTGGTAGAGTGTGTGTGCTTGGAGCGCGCAAATTTTGCACAAATATGAACACCCCCCATACCGCTACCCCCGGCGACGCGCATGACACTGCAGCTGCTGTTCCCTGGTGCTCGCCATCTCTGGCCAGGCAAACCAGCGAATTTCGCTATAATTTGCGCAACAACAACAACAAAGTCAACAATGCAAAAATTGCAAACCCAAACAATGCCAACAACGACACAAACAAAAACACTGAAAATGATAATAACGCCAACCAGGCCATCTTCAACAATGCCAACAAAAAACGTAAAATTGCGACAGTCGATGGTGACTCTGACTTGGATGCAGTGCCTTCTACTTCTGCTGGTGCTCGTGCAGCACCACAAGCACTTGATGATCTCTCAGATTCTGACTCGGACATCGAGTCAGTGGATATAGCAGAGAGGACTGCAGTTGCTGCTTCCCCAATTTTTCCTCTGACTATGGGCGATGAGGACACAAGTCCGGGACCTGCCGCTGAGATTCGCGATTCTCTGCCAAACACCTGCACTGCGGAAACACAGCCTACAAGGCCTTCTAAGCCCCCTCCACTTATAGCTGAGGGTATCACCAACGTTGTTGGTCTGCTTGAAGCATTAAATGCTGTCACGCCGCCTGACAGCTTCATGCTTAAATGCAGTGGCGGTGGTACAGTGAGAGTCATGCCAAGTAGTATTGACGCTTACAGGGCTATACAGAGAATGTTTTCAGAGAAGAGAATCCCTTTCCACTCGTACCAACTAAAGGAGGACAGAGGTTTTCGAGTGGTGGTCAGGGGACTGCACCCATCGCTGCAGAAAATTGACTGCTTAAGGGACGAGCTCGCCAGATCTGGGCACTCAGTACGTGGTGTCCAAACCATCGTCAGTCGTGTTACGAAAAAGGAGCTAAACCTTTGTTATTTGGAGTTGGAGCCGGCTCCAAATAACAAAGAGATTTACAACCTTCGCTCCATCTCTCAGGTGCGCATCACTATTGAATGCCCTGATCGGCATTTGGACATCCCTCAGTGCCACCGCTGCCAGGAATTCGGGCACACGATGAAATATTGCCAAAAACAACATCGCTGCGTTAAGTGTGGTTCAGCACATGCTAGCCAAGCTTGCGAAAAACCATTGGATGTTGATCCAAAATGTGCAAACTGCGGAGGAACCCATCCAGCGAGCTGGAAAGGATGCCCGGCTTATCAGTGCGTTTCCAGGGGAAGGAAGCTTGCGGCTCAGTCTAGACGGCCGGCTCAATACCTCCAAAACTCGCGCCCAAGAAGCCCGGCTCCCTTACGCAATGCACAATTTTCTTATGCTGATGCCGCCAGACTGCAAACGGCTCCTCAGCTCCTTCAGCAACTTGGACAACTGTCAGAGCAGCAGCGTCACCCTCAGCTACAGCTTCCCCTTCAGCAGCAACGTCACCATCAGCAGCAGCTTCACCAACAACAACAGCCACAACCTCACCACCGCCAGCAGCAGCCGCAACAGCAACCTTTGCCTCAACAAAATGCTCCGCAAGTTCCTGAGCAACAGCGGTCGAACAAAACGCGACGACATAAAGTTCGCCAGATGGCTAGGCATCGAGAGAACGCTCAGCATCAGCAGAAATACGCGCAGCAACACCAGCGGCAGCAACACCAGCAGCAGCAACACCAGCAGCAGCAACACCAGCAGCAGCAACGCCAGCAGCTGCAACGCCAGCAGCTGCAACACCAGCAGCAGCAACGCCAGCAGCTGCAACGCCAGCAGCTGCAACGCCAGCAACAGCAACCCCAGCAGCAGCAACTCCAACAGCAACAGCACATCCCCCAAGTGCGTCAACAGCAACTGAGCCATCAACAACAACACCAGCTGCCATTGCGTCAACAACATCAGCAGCCCACACAGGATCAATATCAACTAGTGCAACAGCCTTATCAGTATTATCAACACTCCAATCTCCAGCTTGAAAGTCTTATGTCAAAATTTGACAAGTTAAACGAGACAATGATGGCCATGATGAGCCTGTTGCACGCTGTACTTGCCAATAAATGAGCCAAATTGGGATGCGCGTTGGCGTTTGGAACGCCAATGGCCTTTCTAATAACGCCAATGAGTTGGAGTTGTTTATTCATCGCCATCAAATAGATGTAATGTTGGTCTGTGAGACTCATTACTGCTCCAGATCTCACTATAGGCTACCAGGCTATGACATCCATCTAGCCAACCATCCGTCGGATCGCATGCGTGGTGGAGCAGCAGTGATCATAAAATCTTCTCTTCAACATCATGCGCTGACTCCCTTAAGTTGGCTCTCCGCACAATGTGCTGCCGTTAAAGTCTCTAGTGATCAAGGCGAAGTAGTCCTAGCGGCTGTCTATTGTCCACCACGTTTTGTGTGGGCATTAGAAGACTTTAAATGTCTCTTCGAAGAGCTTGGCCCCAAGTTCCTGATTGCTGGAGACTGGAATGCTCAACACCATCTCTGGGGTGCTGCTTTGAACACTCGCCGTGGGATTGCGCTGGCGGATTGCGTGAGAGACTCCAACCTCCAAGTACTTGCCACGGGAGGTGCAACGCACTATTCGTACGGTGGTCATAGGCCGACAGCAATTGACTTTGCTGTGTACGCTGGAATACGTTCTGACTGTCTTGGTATATCAGAGAGAATTGAGCTTAACTCCGATCACATCCCTTTGATCGTTGAGTATAGATTGGCTGTTACTCTAATTGCTCCCAAGGCACGTCTTCTGCCGCGCAAGGCAAACATCTCCCGATTTCGGCAGAGGTTGGAGCAGCTTGTCAACTTGAACATGGAGCTGAGTTCACCGGCTGATATAGACGACGCAGCGGAGTTATTCCTGCGTAATATTAACGCGGCGGCGGAATACTCCATGCTTGGACAACTTCCTTGTTCGCCTCCCAGTCCAGCTCAGCCTCTTTTAAAAACTGAGATTTTGGACTTGGTAAGGCACAAAAGAGCACTGCGTCGCCAATATATGCGCTCACGCAATCCTTTGGATCTAAGGGACTTTAGACGGGCTGCGTACGAGCTCCGAAAGCTACTTTTTGACACTAAGAATCAATATTTCCAGAATATGCTCCGCAATGCCGATCCCAATAAGAATCATGGATTCAATTTGTGGAAGGCAACGCGTTGTGTCAAACGCCAGCCACTCAGGCGGATCCCCATTATGCGACCGGACAACACTTGGTGTCGATCGGATGCAGAGATTGCATCAGCATTTGCGGATGAGCTACAAGGCCGTTTCACGCCATTTGCTCTTGCGTCACCCAGCCAGATACAGGAAACTGAGGCATTTTTAAATGCAGATCTCGATCCTGTTCAACCGATCACACCTATCGCCCCTAATGAGGTCCACTTGCAGATTCGCAGGCTGAAGTCCACTAAAGCCCCTGGCTATGATGGCGTCGACGGCAGAGTTGCTAAGGCCCTCCCCGAGAAGGGAGTGATGTTCCTGGTGCTGCTCTTTAACTCCATGGTTCGCATCCACCACTTCCCCACTCCGTGGAAGTGTGCTGTGATTGTGATGATTCCGAAACCTGGCAAGCCGGATAATCTTGTCTCGTCATATCGACCGATAAGCTTGCTGTCCACTTTCTCCAAAATATTTGAAAAAATATTTCTTGGAAGATTGTCGGCAGTAAGTGGCTTCCAGAGTGCCATTCCTGATCATCAGTTTGGCTTTAGGCATCACCATGGTACACCAGAGCAAGTTCATCGAGTAGTACAGCATGTCCTCGAGGCCCTGGAAAATAAGCAGTACAGCTCTGCCGTCTTCCTGGATATCCAGCAAGCGTTTGATCGCGTATGGCATGATGGCCTGCTTTTTAAGCTTAAGTCCCTACTACCATCGGCGCAGTTTTTACTGCTCAGGTCCTACCTGCTTGGCCGTTCATTTATGGTGGAAGTTAGGGGCGAGCGATCAAACATCCGCCGCATCGGAGCGGGTGTACCGCAGGGTAGTGTCCTTGGACCTGCCCTGTACACATTGTACACCGCGGATTTGCCGATTCCGGTAGCCAGAAACACGCTGCTTGCCACTGCAGAGAGTGCCGCTAACCCCACGCTGGAGAGCCTCGGGGACGAAGGTCATGGTTAGTACCTGGGCACGGTGGATCTGCACATGAGAACTTACCTGTCGTTTGCACTCAGGAGTGGACGTCAAGAGTGCGATCAACAACGCGAAACTCAGGGACTGTTGCTGGGAGTATCGGCAGAAAACTTACTTGGCGAACAAATGCTGTTACGGAGCAGCGTGTGCCAAGAGGGGACTACTGATTGCTGGCGCACAGCTGCAAAAGCTGCTGGTGTACAGATCAATCGTGCAGAACAAGGTGCTAAGAGACATCTCTGGTGCTCCACCCTACGTGAGCAATATGCGCGTCACAATGACTTCCGTGTACCGTCAGTCTTTAGTCAAATAAACCGACATACAAGTCGTTACAATGACCGGTTGCATAACCATGTCAACCCATTGGCCTGCTCACTAGGGTCGAATACAACCCGTCGACGCTTAAAGCGCCTCCACACCAGCGACCTCTGGACGCTGGCCGCTAATTGTTAATCTGATCGTATTATTGATGTGATATTGTAATATGTAATATGTTAAATCCAGTTATATGTTTACGTTATTTAATATTTAAATTCCATGTTATTATTTATTCCTTGTTGAAAACAATATTTTATAACCTTTTAGTAGGTTGATTAATATTAAATAAAATTATATTGTCACATAAAAAAAAAAAAAAGTATTTGATTGTGCTCGAAGGTCTGTGTAGCGGTTTTGTTCCTGTGACTACTGCTCCTATGCTAATTACTTGAGTCCAGTGGTGAGAATTTTTGAAATCGGAAACTTGGGTCGAAGTACTTGAGAAAATCCGAAGGCTTCTAGAGACGTCTTTTCATTACTTTTGGTGCTCTTAGCTTACTGTCATTGGCTTAGCAACTTTTGATCTGGGATGAATTGCACAATGGGGAGCTTAGGGGCCGGATTTGGGTAGGTTCCTTCCGTTGTTATTATGTGTCCTAAAAATTCAGTTTCTTTTTTCATGAATTCGCACTTAACTAGTTGTAGTTTTAAATTTGCTTCTCTGAGCTTTCTGAAAACTTTCTTTAATGCTAATATGTGTTCTTCCAATGAAGTGGAATACACTATTATGTCGTCCATGTATACTAGACAATTCTTATGAATTAAGTCTCCCAAAAGATTGTTCATACAACGCTGAAAGGTTGCTGGTGCATTTTTCAAACCAAAGGGCATTCGTGTATATTCGAAATGTCCGTCTTTGGTTGAGAATGCTGTCTTTGCTGTTGATTTTTCGTCCATCTTAATTTGATGAAATCCTTTAGCTAAATCGATTGTGGTGAAATATTGACACTTTCCTAACTTGTCTAATATTTCATCCATTACTGGTATGGGAAATTTATCGCTAACTGTTTTTTCGTTCAGGCTGCGAAAGTCTACGACAATTCTATATTTTTTCTCTCCGGATGCATCTTCTTTTTTTGGTACTACCCAGATAGGAGAACAATATGGTGAATTAGATGGTCGTATAATACCTTGTTGCATCATTTCTTTCATTTGTTTGTTAACTTCCTCATCATAACTTTGAGGATATTTATAAGGTTTCCTATAACAAGGGTCCTCATTTTTTGTATTGATAACGTGTTTTACAGTATTTGTGAAAGTCAAATTGTCACTCTCTTTATACTGAATGTCGCTAAATTCAAACAAAACTTTTGTTAACTTGGATTTTTCCTCTTTATTTAGGTGTTCCAATCTAAATTGATTGCTTTCCACTAATTCGTTTTCTAATGCATATGCTGTATGTATATCTTGTATTAGTGGTGGGTTTTCATATTCTTTTTCTTTTTCTCTATTTTCATTTTCATATTCTTCTTTTTTATTTTCGTTTTCATATTCTTCTTCCTTATTTTCGTTTTCATATTCTTCTTCCTTATTTTTATTTTCATTTTCTTTTTCCTTATTTTCATTTTCATATTCTTCTTCTTTATTTTCATTTTCATATTCTTCTTTCTTATTTTCATTTTTATATTCTTCTTCTTATTCGTTATATTTAAATAAAAATTGAAAATTATTAAGCTTAACAAACTCATCTTCGTAACTGATTCACTTTTACAATCCTTAAGGAACGTTCGGCCTAAGAGGACGTCAAAATGTTTAGAAAAATTATGTATGTAAAATTTCTGATCTGTTGGACAAAGCTTGCTAGGGGCTAATGATATACTTGTATTTAATTTTACTTCTCCACTTATGGTGTGACAAGTAAGATTCTCTTTGGAAGTCTTGTAATTAAAGAAATTTTTATTCATTATATTCACTGATGACCCTGTATCTATTAGGCATCTCAGTTGCTTGTTATTCAATATTATTCTGATGAATGGTGTTCTGTGTTCGCTTCCGAGGCTGTTTGATGAAAATTTGCTGCCCAGTCCATTTTTGATTGTCCACTGTTACTAGGTCTTTGTCTTTTCATGGGTTGGTTAGGTGGTCTAGTGTTATTACGATCTGATTGGTAATTCATTGGGTTTTGCATTCTGCCTTGATTTAGTTTTTCCTGATATTCATTATACAATTGTCGTTAACCATTGGTTCGTTGTGCAAATACTGATTTTTATAATTCGGATTAAAATTTTGTTGAAAATTGTGATTATAATTTGGGTTAATATTTTGTTGGGTACTTGAATTCCGATTGTGATTTGGCTTAAAATTCTGTTGGGTTCTTAAATTCTGATTATAACTTCGGTTAAAATTCTGTTGGGCTCTTGGGTAATATTTATTATTATCTTCATTGTAATATGTATTATTTAGAGGTTTTATTTTTTCTGGAATGCGGTCCTCGTACAACCCTAATTCTTGTGCTACTGCCTTCAATTTGTCAGTTGTGGATATGTCGTATCTTGCTAACTGCATGTATAATCTGTCCGGTAGTCTCTTATTTATTACGTCTCTAACCGTATTTCTTAAAGCATTAGTATACAATGTCTTATTTTCTGCAATGTTTTCTATTACTAACTTATTTATTATTACAAATGATTTGTGCTCGAGTTCTTCGAGAAACTTACGGATACTCCCTCCGTAATATGTGTTGTATACTTTTCTTAAGAGTTCTCCAATGTGTTTGAGTTTTGAAAGTGGAAATAAATGCTGGTGGCCAATCTCCTGGTAAGTGCCTGAGTGATGTCTTCATCGCGTCTCCATGCAACTGCATCTGGATTGCGCTGTATAGTATGAGTTTTTGTCTTGCGTCACTGCTTGGGAAGGGTTCCATGATGAAGTCGATCCTTCCGATAAAGCCTCCCAGCTCATCCGTGTCTCCACCGAAGGTTGGGACTTGGCGGATTTGCCCGAGTGCCTGATTTAATGTAGCTTCCGACATCATTTTGTTGTTTGTTGTTTTTTGTTTTTTGTGAATGTTCATGCAACGCAAATTCTTCTTTTGTGTTTTGTTCTTTTTTTTTATGGCTTTTGCAGTGTTTTTGTTTCACTTTTCACTTTTATTGTTCGCTGCAGTTTCCAACATTTAAAATGGTATTACTATTTACTGTTGTTATTGTTTGTGATTTGGTTTTTGTTTTCTTTTTTTTTTTTTTTTATTATTAATTTTGTTTAAGTTATTCAAAAATTATTCTTCGTCGTCTGCCTCGCGTATTTGGTTTTACTTTTTTAGAAAAAAAGTTTTTCAAGGATCACGGGGTCCTTATGCGGATAACAGTTTATTCTCGCGAAACACTAGTACGTTTCCTTTTCAAGGACCACGACGTTTCACAATGTTTATCTGTTATCCTACCGGCTGCGCCAATTATATATTTGGAGGATGGGAATACTCCAACTATATTTTTGAGAATTATAAATACTCCAAGTAATAAGATTCAATACGAGTTCAGATTAGCAAAATATAATTTTATTCCGAAACACGACTTATGTCTTTGGTGTACAAACTATAACTCTAATTATGCTTATGATTCTATCTATAACGAAAGCTCGCATTTGCGTCTTCTGTGGTGTTGTAGCTGTAGCTTTGTCGCTGCGTTTTTGCTTCTTGGATTTTGTTTACTTTTATCAAAAGCGTTGACGGAGTGCAATGTGTTTACGCTGAGACGGCGTTTATGCTGAAACGGCGTTTTAATTCTTCTGCGCTGGCTCTGTTGGATTTGTTTATACTTAGAAGGCGTTTTAATTCTTCTGCGCTGGCTCTGTTGGATTTGTTTATGCTTAGAAGGCGTTTTAATTCTTGTGCGCTGGCTCTGTTGGATTTGTTTATGTTTATGCTGAGACGGCGATTTTTGCTGTTGCGGTTGCAGTGAGTGTGGACATGAGAGATCTGCGTGATCTGGATATGTCACTATATGTATATACATATATAATAAAACAAACGCACAACATAAAAGGGTAAGAATAAAAAAAAGGTGTATACATAGGTCGTATACACCTACATATAAAAAAAGAAAAATAATAAATAAAACAACATATATTAAAAAAAAAAAAAGGTAAAGATAAATATTAATAGGAGCCCTAAGGCGGGTCCAAAACAGGGGAACATCCCTGAGCGCGGCGAATATTCAACACGCCACAGTTATTGCAGAGAGGGAACAACTCCTAATGCAAAGGGAGATAATAACCATGACCTTCCTAGAGGGCACTCAAAATGCAACGGCTGTCGAAAAACGTTAACTTAGCGCTGACAAAAATGGGCAACAACGCTTGCACTATTGAGAGCATTCGAGTGAACAACAGTTAATGCAGAAGGAGAGAATAACCATGACCTGCTTAGAGGACACTCGAAGAATAAAGCGCAACGGCTGCCGAAAATGTTTGTCTATTACAAACATAAAATAGGCAACAACGCTTGCACTATTGAGAGCGTCCGAGTGAACAACAGTTAATGCAGAAGAAGAGAATAACCATGGCCTTCCTAGCGGACACTCAAAATGCAAAGCGCAACGGCTGCCGAAACGTTTGTCTATCACAAACATAAAATTGGCAACCACGCTTACGCTATTGAGAGCAAGCACCGTACGACAACCGCCGAGAGAAAAAAAAAAAGAAATGAGCGTTTCGCTCGTCGCTTTGGCGGAATTATGCAACAACAATGCTTGCACTACGGAGAGCGCAAGTACAGCGACCGCCGAAAATGTTTTGGTCGGCGCCTAGCAACAGCGGATTTACACACTATTGTGGAAACGTGCGCAAAAGTCAAAAAAAAAAAAAAAAAAAAAACTAACAACAACTGCATTGGCGCGGGTACTTGAGCAATAAAGCCATGCACCGTTGGTTAGTCACCAATACTAGTGCAGGTGCATGTATACCAGGATACCGTTGGTTAGCCACCTATACTAGTGAAGAGCTTCACCGGTAAATAGAGCATCAGCCCAACCCGAGAGAGTAAGGGTCATGAGCGCACACACCCACACAAAAGACTATATAAGGAGATTGCAGGCACGCGCACAACCTCTTAGCAAAATTATCAGAAGGAGAATAAACACCATGAACAATCATCGCATCAACGCCAACGCAGTACGGCGTCGAATGCAGTTGCTGAACCCAGCGGAGCTGGAATCCCGCATGGAAGAGGAGCCGGCCCAACAGCGCGCATGCCTGTTGGACGGCGATCTTGGAGACCACGCGGACTCGTGGTTCGCATAGTGTGAGGGTTGCGTGTGAGGCGGCTAGTGCGGGAAGTGCGAGTGCCTACACCACGACTGCCGCCTCAAGCGAGGGACAACGAAATGGACGTCGATGGAGAGGAGCGGGAGCCCCCGAACCCCGCGATGGTGGAGGACGAGCTGCCGCGACGACGACGGTACCCCAGCGACCTGGATGACATAGACCCAGAGTGGGTAAAGATACTCTTCCCGGAGCTGCCGCCGACCCCCGCTCGGGACGAATTCGCCGTACGCTTCGCAGGGCTGCGACCATGCGCAAACTCATTGGATCCGGTCTAGCGGGCACCGGCGGAGTCCGACGGCGAGGTCGACGGCGAAGTCGACGAGGGAGGCGCCTGGGGCAGCGACAACGAAGGCCGCGTGAGCCCATACAATCCCGTCTCAGAGGTCATCGAATGATGGCGACGACACCATGCCCTCCCGACCTCGGGTCGACGAGGCCTCCGTCATCTCGTCGGACAACGAGGACGACTCAAACTCCGACGTCGTTCCGGATGCCAATGTCGGCAGCTCGGCACCGGCCCCAATAATAAATCAGAATGACGAAGACACGATGCCCTATGTGCCGCAGGTGAGAACGGGCGAGGTCATACTGATCTCGTCGGACGAAGAAGACGAGGACGTCCACCGCCTGGAACCACAGGGCGAACCCCGGGCGGAACCACGCCCCGAGCCGCCCACGGTGACCTGTGTCTTTAAGCGGGTATATGCCGCAGGCCAGTGGCACCACACATACACCGAGGTATGTAGGTGGCAGGAGGATGTGCGGGCGACACCTGAATGGCAAGTGGAAGAAGAGGCGTCGGCGGTCCGGCCTACACAGCAGCCCATACCAAGGCCAGGTACCCGGCGGCCGGACACCCCACCACCACCACCACCACCACCACCACCACCGGTGCGGCCCCGACCAGATTTCCGTCGCCAGGCATCCTACTCGGGAACGACGCACCGACCAAAACGACCCCCACTGCAGCGTCAACAGTCGGCTCCCGACGCATGAGCGGGATGGAGGGAGTTACCCTCGACGGAGTGGCTTGCGAGTGTCACCCAGGCCATAGCTGGACAACCGAGCCCCGACCGGCGGGCAGCATGGCTGGTATGGTGCGGAGGTCACCGCTACCGCATCAAACAATCGGTACGCCACGGAACGCGGGTGTTCCAGGCGCAGAACCGAGAATAGGAAAAAAAATATAATAACAATATATGTATATATTGTGCCAGATGAATAAACGATCACTGAGGTAACAAGACCACTAACTCTTTCATCTTCCTCAGCACAAGCGCCACCATTTTGACAGTGGAAGTCTTCCACTGCCGAAGAAAGGGGGGAGTGTGGGGAGACATATAGCGATGGCAAATAAATATATAGGTTTATATATTTATGTGTGCTATATGCGCCGCTCACAGTAACTGCACATCAGACCGAAGTCCGGCCCTGATTGCAGTTGCGGCGAATTCGCTCTCCCTCGTCGTTTTTCATTCGTACGCAGGTTGTGGGTTGCGGGTGCAAAATCTCCATCCATACTCACACTAGCGGCAGACATAGCCTGCGCCAGCAAATGGCAGTGGAAAGTTACCAGAAATCACGCGATCGCCTCGGTGGCCTCAGTCCCGACAAAAGGCTGTGAACTGGCCTATATAAAGAGCGCCGCAACACACAGCAGGGGGAGTCAGAACCCATACGAGAAGGGGAAACGCTGCCAGAGCGATCTGAGAATAAGTGAGTCAGAGCCCATACGAGAAGGGGAAGTCAGAGTCAGAACATATACAAGAAGGGAAAAACGCTGCCAAACAGACAACGCAACAAAGTCACATACGGACCCAAAACGTCGCGAGTGCGACCAACAAATAATTTTACCGAGTGAACAACGCAAGTGAAAGCAGAACAGCAGAACGATATACCGCCAAGGAGCGTCGAGTCCTTCGACGCAGCCAAAGAATAATAAAATAACATCAGTGCAGGACACTGAGGTCCTTGAGTGAGTGGACGAGGGTGATCCTTGCCACGTTTGAGTCTTGGGACAGGTAAAATCCGCACAATCCGCAGACTGCGCGTACACGAGCAAATCCCGGTATATAACCGAAGTGCCGTGTAGTGACGTAGTCGGACAGGTGAAAGAACAGACTCTCCCGAACAGGATCACTGTCAAAGCTGATTCAAGACCTCGGCGAATTGCCCACCAAAATATATCCACAGACAATAAGTGAAATTATACATCTAACTGGTGATTGAATAAAACCATATTAATACCATAAATATAAAAGTGTCGTTAATTATCGCTTCGCAACCAATTATAAATTCGTTGCACGAACCCACAGCTCGACTGAGCATTAGCCTGGCCAAAGCAAAAGGTTCGTTACAATACTTACCGCTCGCCATTAAAGTGGAAATGCACTCCCTTGACCAGCCGTTAACAACGCCAGTTTTTAAGAGTGGCATTGCAATCAAGATGCACCAAAATTACAAAAATTGAAAAACAGTCACAACAACAACTTGATTCTCAACCGCAAAACCAGGTTCAACAGCATCGAAAGGACACAAATCTGCAGCAGCAGCAGCGTCAACATTCACGTGTCAAATTGCAGCAGGCAAAGCAATTTCAAGTGCAGGCTCAAATACATCAGCATAAGCATAACAGTCTGAAGCAGCAGCCACTGCAACAACTGACACATCAACATGATCAAACTGATGACGAGAGCTAACAGCAGCAGCAAAATCAACAAAAGATCCGCCAACTGTTGGATCAACAGCTTAAAGACAAAGAAAGTCCCAATGCTCTTCCTGCCGGCTGTCACATCTATCATGCCTCTGTTGGTCAAACTGGACAACTGTTCGGATGTAGGTAAAGATGTGACAAGCTCGTCTGCAAATAATGGACTCCGCATCCAATGTTATGACATGAAGACTTTCAACACGCATACAGTCAATCCTGGCTGAAAACGGCACGCAACTGTATACTCATCAGAAGATTGAGTAGCAACAAACGACGGCCATATTTATGCGCCTGGAAAACAAAATTGACCAATTATTAAATGTGTTACTACAATTCATGTAATTACAAACTCAACTTCAATGGCCGCTCCAGTTGCCCAACAACGCCAGCAAGACATCGCACAGGATCGCCAAGACAATTTGTGAACGGATGCGGACGACTCTGTCTTTGGCATTGTAGTGGATGTACAATTTCATTTGAATTTCGTTGGCAATTTACTGAGGCCTTGAGTCAGGCTTTGAGGTGTTCCTGTTCGGGCGAGTCGGCTTCCCGTACACCAGTTACACGAGTCCGCGATTCCGCACTGTTCGACAGGTTACGGCACTTCAGACAACTCGACTGGATCTGCACGTATCCCGTTTACTACAGGCCAATCGCTCGCTCAACTGTACTCAGGTGGGTTCTCGCGCTGGCACCACGACTCAAACGTGGCAAGGAAAAACCCACAGCTCGACTGAGCTTTAGCCCGGCAGAGCAAAACGGGTTCGTTACAATTGATATGATATTGTAATATGTAATATGTTAAATCCAGTTATATGTTTACGTTATTTAATATTTAAATTCCATGTTATTATTTATTCCTTGTTGAAAACAATATTTTATAACCTTTTAGTAGGTTGATTAATATTAAATAAAATTATATTGTCACACTAAAAAAAAAAAAAAAAAAAAAACTTAATTGTTTCGTATATGCCTTCGTTGCTTGGTTCTGTTGGGCAGAGTTTTCCCTTGCGCGTGTGCTCTGACTGAACTTCTTCTCAGATCGCTCCGACAGCGTTTCCCCTTCTCGTATGGGTTCCGACTGGACTGCTGCTGCGTGTTGTGGCGCTCTTTTTATAGCCCCGCTTGCAGCCTTTTGTCGGGACTGTACCAGAAATCACGCGATCGCCTCGGTGGCACCCGCAATACTCCTCACACTCCTCACACCACACGCAATACTCCTCACACCCCCTTTCTTCGGTAGTGGAAAACTTCCACTGTCCATGGCGACGCTTGTATTGATGTGCTCGTTGGTGTGCTCATCCAATGTTACACACCAGATCAGCGATATACTGCGGTCCCAGGCCCGCGTCGTATTCCGCACCGAGATGCGGGCCGTTCAATCGCCGTCAAACTGCTTATCGCCGTTGTAATTGACAAACGACGTCTTCACCTCGAATGGCATATTCTGCATGGTTTGCACCCTAAATTTGCGACCGTCATGATTTGTCGCTCTGTTTGCACCAGTGCCGCATGCCGGCGGCATTTGGCCCCAGATTACTCGGTGAGTGCGGATCGCGTATCTCCAAATAGCCCCGATAGCCAAAATAGCTGGCAATGGTCAGGCACACTCACCCAACCAGAGTCTTCCACTTGTCCAGCATCAGACTCGAGGACAGATTCCAATTACGGTTGCTCCTGCTGCTGCTCGAGCTGTGCTGCTTGCTTTTATTTGATTCTTTTTTTTTATTTCGTGTACACACCCGTACACACACTCACGCACACGTACATGTACGCCTTACGCGTATGATGCGCACTATACAAGCCAGCCGGTGGCCTAGGCGCAGCGATCGTACTGACTTGTGCGCTTGATTGAAGCTTCATTTTTACCTCATTATTACCCTCTCTCTCGGGTTGTTCTATTCACCAGTATGAGTGGCTAACCAACGGTGTCCTTGTTGTTGGGTTTCTTTTGGTTTTTGCACACGCCTCTTCACTAGTGTGATAAAACCGCTGTTACTAGGCGCCGAACAAAACATTTTCGGCGGTCGCCGCACTTGCGCTCTTCATAGAGCAACCATTGTTGTTGTCTGATTCGTTCACCACGAATGGCATATTCTGTATGGTTTGCACCCTAAAATTGCGACCGTCATAATTTGTCGCTCTGTTTGCACTAGTGCCGCTTGCCGGCTGCACTTGGCCCCCCCGGTGTATACCACATCAAGCCTATGCCCAGTGAGTTCGGATCACGTATCTCCAAATAGCACCGATAGCCAAAATAGCTAGCAATGGCCAGGCACACTCACCCAACTAGTGTCTTCCACTTGTCCAGCATCAGACTTGAGGACAGATTCCAATTAGGGTTGCTCCTGTTGCTGATTTTGATTCGATTTAATTGCATTGTTGTTGGTGCCGCTTGCATTGCGCGTTTTTTTTTATTTCGTGTACACACCCGTACACACACGCACGCACACGTACACGTACGCCTTACGCGTATTGCACGCACTACACAAGCCACCCGGTCGCCTGGACGTAGCGATCGTACTGACTTGTGCGCTTGATTGAAGCTTCATTTTTACCTCATTATTACCCTCTCTCACTAGTATGCGTGGCTAACCAACGGTGTCCTTGTTGTTGGGTTTCCTTTGGTTGCGCTTGCGCTCTCATAATGCAACCATCGTTGTTGTCTGATTCGTTCGAAGCGGTGAGCGAATCGTCTTCGGCGGTCGCAGCGCTTGCGCTCTCCATAGTGCAAGAGTTGTTGTTGCAGATTTCCGCCAAAGCGACTAGCGAAATGTTTTTCGGTGGTCGCTGCGCTTGCGCTCTCCATAGTGCAAGCGTTGTTGTTGCAGATTTCCGCCACAGCGACGAGCGAACCGTTTTCGTTGCTTGCTGTGTT
>JAWNLT010000604.1:0-119959 GCA_035042145.1 Drosophila kokeensis | reverse complement strand
TATATACGTCTGTTGCCAAGCATATAATCCAGATGAGCACATTTCATTCTCACGTCTTTGGAATTAGATCCTCCGTATTTGTGATTATCATATTGCGATCGGTCTGAGCACATGGATTGTAGATCTTAACTCCAGTTCCGTCTTCCCTTAGGCGCTGTCGCAATTCCAGCGTTCGCTTGTCCGTCTTTAGGGCATGGCGCTTCTTTTCGAGATCCACACTGATCCGTGCCGCATGATCCGTTATCAGATTGAAATTGGTTTTGGCGTCAGCGATCTTGGCCTGGAGACAGCGACGTATGTCGTATATCTTGTCCACCTCGTGGCTGAGCATGTCGTGCACATAATCCAGGCACTGCTCAGCGCTGCATCGCTCAAATCGATTCTCCAGTCGTGTCTCCGCCAGTTTCAGTGAACCCACAGTGCCAAGTAATGTATCCTTGAGCGTCTTGATCTCGTGCTCAGCATTCCCAATTTCTGTCCGCAACTTGGCCGATTGCCACTCGAGTTCGTTGTGCGCCCGCTGCGTCTCAAAGATGCGCTTCCTTATTGAGTATTCCGTGCGCTCCTGCTGTGCCGTCAACATGCTCCGTGCCCTCTCGCGGCATACGTATAACGATTCGCGGAGCGCAGCCGTGTCTGCCAACTCGTTCTCCGCCAGCTGCTTCAGATTTTTCGTCTTCGTCAGCCACTCCTCGTACGAGCTGCAATTAGGAAATTAGAATGATTGAATAAAAAAATAATTGGAATCAGTTGCCGCCTTACTCACTCCTTGGGAGCCCTCATGGGATCCAGCTTGAGGGATATCTTCGTTGAATTGCGATCCAGTGCACGTTGTGCCATCTCCACATGCACTGCGTCCATTTTGTTCTCCATCTCAGTGAAAATCTTGTTGCGCACCTCCTCGAGGCGTGTCAGTTTCGCCCACGTCTTATGGCAGCATTCAGATAATAGTTTCTGATTATTCTCTAATATGGCCAGTTCATTCTTGATCTGCTTGCCTGGGTCATCGTATGTCATCTCGGAACCGAGGCGACTGTCTCGCTTTGTGAGCATTTCGCTAATCAGCGCAATAGGTCCAGCGAGCGCATCCAGCTGCCGCTCCGTCAGCGTCTTCTCATCCTGCAGCAATTTAATCTCATTCTCGAAACGCTCAAGCGTCTTCGAGATGATCTCACGCCAACTGTTCAGCTCGACAATGCTGAAAATGACCAAAAAAATATATGTTACTCAAGTGTCGATGTAAATCAGCAAAGATTAGTCCAACTCACCGACCATCCAGTGCCTTATTCGACTCATAGTTGGCCCAGTTGCCCTCGATTCGCAGCTCGTTGCGCAGCTGACGGGATGAGTTCCTCATGGCGAAGGTATCCGAGTGGCGGACATTGGACACATCTCGCAGACCATCCACGCGTGCACTCCAATCGGTCAGCGACAGATGAGGCAGGGGCTTCTCTGTGGTCACCACCGATCTGAAGGGCATTTTTGAATCTATTCGTTTTGTGATATATATATATTTATATATGTATTTTTTATATATATATATATATATATGTATTTTCTTATATATAATGTGCAATTGTTTCAGCATGTGCTGTGTGGAATGAAGTTTCTGATTTGGTTTGCTGGTTAATATGGAGTTGTTTATGCGATGACTATGAGATGAGAGGAAGGCGTGTGTTAAGGGCAACTGTTGCTAGGTAATGGTTACCTTAAAGACGCCATCGCTTGGAGTTGGAGTCGTAATCATTTTCTTTTATATATTTTCCATTTAGTAACGATTTATGGATGACATTCAATCCTTTCTTAATTGCCATTTTATTTCAACACTTTGTTGGATTGTAGTGGAGGGGTAGATATTAGATGTATATAGATGTATATAAGTGGAAAACGTATAATTTGTACAAATGTATGTGGTAAACATCATGTACATATTTAATGCTTTTCAGTTATATCCGCAGAGCGTGTGATTTCAATATTACGATCTGTCTGACTGGACGGATTGTGAATCTTAACTCCACTCTCGCTATTATCCTTGAAGATCTGTCGCAATTCCAGCGTACGTTTGTCCAACATCAGCGTCTCCTTCTTCTTATGCATGTCCTGATCGATCTTATTGCAATGATCCGATAGCAAATTGAAATTGCCCCGAGACACAGTCAGTTGGTCCTGGAGACAACGTCGAATTTCGCGCATCTTCTCCACCTCCAGGCATAGCTGATCATGGGCGTTGTCCCGGCACAGTTCGGTGGAGCAACGTTGACTGCGATTCTCCAATCGCGTTTCGGCCAACTTTAAGGCGTTCGCCTTGTGATGCAGTTCATCATCTATTGACTGCATCTCGCACGTCAGATCAGTCATTTGCTCCCTCAACCGAAGAAGCTGCCACTCGAGTTCATTGTACGCTTGCTGCGTGTCAAAGACACGTCTCCGTATATATGCTTCAGTGTGCTCTTGCTGGGCCAACAGCATAATCCGTGCCTTCTCACGGCACACGAGCAGCGCCTCCCGTATGGAAATCGCATCCATTAGTTCATTCTCCGCCAACTGTTTCATATTTTTAGTATGCTCCAACCAATTCTCGTACGACTTGCAGCTGCAAAAATTCACAAAATACATTCAGATGCAGAGATTGAGCTTAATCCTTACCCATTGGGATTACGCAATGGATCCAATTTGAACGTTATGTTGGTCGAATTGCGATCCAACGCGCGCTGTTCACTGTCCAGCTTTGATGTGTCCATTTTGTTGTTGAGCTCACTTTCGATCTTGTAGCGGACTACGTCCAGACGCGACAACTTCTCCCATGCTCGCTGGATGCGCATCGTGAGCAATCTCAGATTGTTCTCCAACACGTACAGTTCGTTCTTGATCTCGGTGTACGGCTGATCGTGGGTCAGTTCAGATTCGATGCGAGAGTCGCGTGTGAAGATCACCTCCCATAGAACGGCAACAGTTCCCGTTTGCCGATCCAGCTCCAACTCAGCTGCCTTCTTCTCCTCCCGCAGTAAACGTATTTCGTTCTCTAAACGCTCAAATATTTTGGCAATTAGTTCACGCCAGCTATTTACCTCCAAAATGCTGCACACAAAAACTGATTTATATTTAATATCTCTATATTTATCACCCAACTCACCGTTCATCCAGGGCATGGTTTGCCTCATAGTTGGCCCAGTTGCCCTCGATGAGAGTCTCATTGCGAAGCATTCGAGATGAATTGCGTACGGCGATGGCGTCGATGCGACGTGCATTGGCCACATTGCGGAGACGAGCGACGCGGGCATGCCAATCGGAGAGGGAGAGATGCTGCATCGGCTTCTCCGCCGTCGATAGCAAATGAAATGCCATTTTTGCAATATTCGCTTCGCTTCTCTTCCCCTATATGTATTTCTATATATAAATATTTGTTGTTTGTGTTGTGTTGTGTTGTGTTGTGCAGTGTTGTGTTTGAATGAAGTTTCTGGTTTCTGTTTCAATGCGTAAAGTCCTTCTTATTGTGTAGGCCTACTATATATATTTAATATATAAAACTATAACATCGTTTTTCAAAATCTAAAAGCGTCTGTTTGAACCATAAATATCGGTGGACTATCGATGTTTTTGGTTTGCGCAGATGTTTCTAATCGATATACGTGATAGCTCGCGGCTATGCGATAGTTGCTCAAAGTAAATGTACCACCATTAGCAACTACTGCTGTTTACAGTGCTTTTAGACTGGAAATTACATTAAAAAAGGAACGTTTACTACACAAAAAAAAAGGAGTGTGCGTAGGCAACTCATGTGTGTGCGGAACATAAGCAACAATCAAAATTGTTAAGTAATTGCTGCTGCTGCTGTTGCTGCTGTTGCTGCTCCTGTATTTCAGCTGCCCCAAAAGGTGAACGGGGGGCAAGGACGAGAACAAGGACGATAGGAGAGGAAATCCGAACGCTGCCACGCAATGGCTACGTGCAATCGCAATCTGAATGACAACTGTGACAATGCAACAACTGCAACAGCAACATGCCTGGCTGCCTCCTTGTCGTATATAAGTCTCAATGTGCTGCCCGACGAGATACTCGAGTTCATCTTCACCTATCTGCCGCCCTACGGCGATCTGGAGCACTGCAGTCTCGTCTGCAAACGCTGGCAGCTAATTGTCAAGAGTAATTCGCCAATTCAAATAAATATACATATATATATATATAATACTTGCTTATGTTTGCAGATCTTGTGCGGCGTTCACAATTAAATCTGGAGAAGGGATTGTCCGATTTTCGTTTGCGATGGGAGGTTTATTCCCAGCAAACGGCCGCCTCCTTGGAGGCCAACAGACCAAAAAATCGATCACAATCGGGCTCACAACCGATGCCAATAATAGCCGGACGCTTTGCCCACTCCACGGTGCGTCTGGGCAATTCGATGTATGTGTTTGGTGGCGGCTCCTCATCCGATACGACCTTCAACGATTTGTGGCGCTTTGATCTGACGCACATGCGCTGGTCCCGTCCACTCGCCACCGGTACATATCCGTCGCCCAAGGGCAGCGCCTCAATGGTCGCGTGGCGTGACAAACTAGTGCTGTTCGGTGGCTGGCGTTATCCATCGCTGCATCCGCCGTATCAGCCGTGGTGTCTGTTCGACGAGCTGCACTACTATGATCTCGTCAAGGACCGTTGGTTGGCGCGCAATTCGTTGCCCTGCCCACCGCCGATGGCGGGGCATTCTGCCAGTGTGCACGCGAATCGTATGATTATATTTGGCGGCTATCAGATCAAGGACGATGTCAATGTCAATTCGAATGATACCTGGGTGCTGGATCTGGCCGAGCAGCGCTGGTGGCAGCCACTCTTTGTGGGCAATACACGTCCTGCGCCGCGTTACGGTCAAATCCAAGTGGAGCTGGGCAAACAGCATCTGCTCATTGTCGGCGGCTGTGGCGGTGCCAATCGTGTCTACACCGATGCCTGGCTGCTGGACATGACACGGGACGCTTGGTCCTGGAAACAGTTGAGTGTGCGCAACAAACACTTTGGTGCCGTGCACATGTGGTGCAATCCCGGCTGTCGGGTCAACAATTATCTGGTCGTCGTCGGCCCATCACCAAAAATGCCGCTCGACTTTCAAATTATGAAACAGAGCCGGGTGCCCGCCGTTGGTGGCAGTGGTCTGCGCTATGCTGGTCTTGGCCAGGCACCAGCGCCACCGCCGCCACAGCGTGTGCCGCTGCTGCTGCCGGAACGTAGACCAGGCCATCCAGCCAATCCGCTCGATCAGCAGCGTGCAGTGCGTTTGGGCATCGCTGCTTTGGCGCCGCAGGAGCAATATTTGGCCAATCGACGGGCCATCCTCAATCAGCACAGGCAGCAGGCCCAGCAATTCATGCACAACAACAATGTGAACAACAACAACAACAACAATGGTAACGGCAACAACAATAACAACAATCACTATCAACCACGCTCGGGACGACTCAGTGATTTGCATTCACCACCTGCTCCAGCAGCAGCAGCACCTGCTCCAGTTGCTCCTGCAGCAGCTGCCGATGGCGATGCGGATGCCGCACAGCGATTGCAACGTAACCTGGCACTGCGTTGCCGCGACAACGAACCACTGCTGCCCAAACGCTTTGACGAACACTTCGAAGTGAGTCTCCTTTCGGCGGATTCCTCTTTACATAGCACTCTTGTACTCTGATACCGAAGATACAATGTTCGTCTGTCCCTCCTTATGAGCGCTAGCATTTTTTTACATATACTGTCTTCAGCTGTCATTACTTATTGGTATCAGAGTATTTCGCAGTCGGTTATTCCCGACTGCAATTGTTAATTTTAAATATCTTTTAACCTGGTTTATTTATCTATTTTCTCTCTCTCCCTTTAGGATCCTTTTCGTATGGCCGCCTTTAATGTGCCCGGTTCGCGGAGTGCGTCGCGGGATCACAGCGAACGCATCCGTCGCATGGAGGAGAAAATGAATGCCATACGCAATTCGCGACGCAGTGCACCCGCCCACGTCGAGCCGCAAATGTTGCGAGCCCCCTCGCCCAAGCGTCTCCGCTGCAATGTGCAATCCCTGTTCGTCTGCGACATCTCCAGTCTACTGCAGCCGGATCCGAACTGTGAACCCGGGCTCGACTGGGTGGAGTACAAGAATTTTGGTGTGCTAACCGGTGCACCGGATCGCCTCATACTGTCCAGCCTGATAGCGGGCAATGGGGAATTGATTCTTTTTGGGGGCGTTCACAAGGAGACGTTGACGGACATCACCCATCATGTGTCCAATTCCATACACTTTTTGAGTGTACCACGTGATATTATCTAAGTGCAGGCACCCAATGCCATAACTACACACACACACCTAACACACACACACACACCTAACACACATGCATAGTTAACTATAAATATATACAAAAACATTTCTCTCTGTAATCCTAAGTTATTTGCTGTTTACTTCCGCATCATTTAAAATATATTAGTTGCTGCCTGTAGACATTAAAATTGTATAATATTATTATTATTATAATTATTATTATTATTTGCACACATGCCGATTAAACCAAGTGGAAATTTAAATTAAAATCGAAACATCAAAAGATCATTTTATGGCTTTGCAAAAGAAAAAATTCAGAGAGAAAGAGAGCAAGAGCGAGAGAGATGGAAATAGGAATAAATAGGCCTGGTCTGCCGAAGATTGGCCAATATACCAGTTTGTAAAGCCACAAAAAGCCAAGGCATCTTCCAGAGCAACAACTCAAATATGGCTTAAAAGACTGCAGCTCGTCAAGTCGCAACTTCAATACTCTCTCTTCTAACTAATGCTTAGACAATAATAATAATTTTCAAAGCAAAAAATTCACAATCTTATACAATTTAGATTACAAATAGTTTTAGCTTTCTCATAGTAGGAAAGTAAATTTAATTAATTGTAAAAGTCAACGGCAAACAAACGTTGCTACACTTGAATGTGCACCCAGTTGTTTGTAGTGTAGGGTGTTTATTTTTTTATGAGTTACAGAAATAACTTTGTCCGTCGAAGAGACTATTAAAGGGTTCAAGGCTGCGTCGCCGTCACCAGAAGCGTGTATAATTTATCAATGTTATCTGTTTGTTGTTGCTCTTATTTAATAATCGCTGTGAGCTGTTCAAAAATTAACTAAACTTTACGTCCCTACTAAAGAACTTTATCTATTTGCACGCGCCTGCCCATTGCTTTCTCTTAAGCAATAAATAGAGGCTCTTATGGCTGGCAATACAGTTGCATGATTGAGAAGAGAGAGAGAGAGTGGTGGAATTATGTATAATTTCACCATGAGCAAGAACGTCATTCGCTTCCAGACAGAAAGAGAGAGAGAAAGAGTGGAGTGTCTGTGTTCTCCGAGTTCTACGTTCAGTTGAAGGTGGCGCGTCGCGCTGAGTGGTTGTACGTTCGTCTGATCTCTCTCTCTCTCTCGCTCTCTCTGTCAATTGCGATCGCTGCGACAGCAGCTGATCAAATCGGTCAAGTTCAGCTCCTTTTGCAGCGCATAGAATAGAATACTTAACAGAATAAATCTCAACGAATACGCTTCAAAGAAAATCAAAAGTATTTTTTAGCATTGTAAATTAAATTATAAATACTCAAGATCATTTGTCACAGTGCCAACTAATATTATGTGCAACTAAAAGGTGTGATTTGTGTTCAACGCAAAAGAATTTTAAAATTCAAATACAATAACAATAAAAAACGTGCTTATATAAATTCGAAGTATTTCCAATTACTATTCACGATCGCCACATCAAAACAGAAACAATCTGCGCAGCAGCTTTGCTAAATCAGAAAGGTAAATATTTGCAGCCACTGCGAGATTCTAAAAGCCATGCTTTGTATAAGCATAAATACATATATACATTAAAATCTCTGGGAAATTTCGTTAACAGTGGCCTGTAATGTCATCGATACATCTACTTAAACGCTTAAAACTGTAAACCGGTTATTTATTGCCTATGCGCAAAATATAAATAATAAATCACAAAAACACACGCGCACACACTGCAAAAAATCACAATTCGCCGGCAGCAAGCTTTGTTACAGTGTTTCTGCATGTTATTCATAAACAAAATATATAAAATAGGTATAAATCGTGTGTGGAAGCAAAAGGAATTTCAACTGAATTTCGCCAGAAATGATGTCACATTATTATTGAGCTGATGCAATTTAAGGTGCTCAACTCAACGCTTATCAGCAGCACAGATTACAAATCAACAAAATAAATTAGTATTATTACTTAGTTTCATAGATGTTCAGGGTTCAAGGCTGATATTTCATTCATTTGATGATTCATTTTATACAATTTTGGAGAACAAAAAGTGCTCTTTATAAGTCATTAAATCTGAATTTCAGTATTTGAAAATGGTTAATTTAACACATTTTCTGTGCATTGTGAAGAATAAAATTTTAATTTTGATATTTCATATAAAGAATTACGATTTCTCTTTATTATACATCATAAAATTTAGTTAAAATATTTTACAAAATAGAATTTCTATTTTCTATTCATATTTAAATTTTAATTTTAGTATTTCACATTAGAAAATGTGATTTCTCTTTATTATTTGAATTCCATTTGAAAATTCGTATTGCACATGGTTAAAAATGATTTCTCTTTATTATAAATCCTCATAATTAATTTAAGTAATTTCACATGAAAAAAATACGATTGACATAAATTCGGCAGCGAAGTGTTTTTAGCGATAAAGTTCTTTGATCTTAATATCTATATCTTATCACATATCACTTATTAAGATAAAATTACTGCGTACTAGAAAATATATAATCCGGCTCCAATGCTTGGAGGGTGTAAGCATGCTCAGATTTTGCAAAACGAGGGAAAGGCGAAACCTAAAACAAAAGATAAAAAAAAGAATTTCTACATTTTTTGCTTAATAACGAAATTATCTGGGCTTTAACTTAGGAACAGGTTTTCTAGCAAGTGTTTTCTCCGACTTACTTTTGGCTTTTATATCTTTTTTTATATTTTGTGATAGATGAATGAATTGGGTGTTGTCCATCGAAAGGAGTCGTCGAATGGTGGCAGCTTGCTGGGCCGGCGATATGCGGAGCTGTTGCACGGGGAGAAGCACACGGATTGTGTGTTCCATGTGTGCGAGGAGCTGCTCAAGGGCCACAAGCTGATCTTGAGTGCTGCCAGTCCGGTCTTCGAGGCCATGTTCTACGGCCCACTGCAGCAGCTCGAACCGGAGCCGGAGATTGAAATACCCGATATAAGTGCACCGATCTTCAAGGTGCTGCTGGAATCGATATACACGGGCTGTGTGGACTACGAGTGCATGCAGCTGGAGGCGTGCATTGAGCTCTACTATGCCGCCGAAAAGTATCTGCTGGATCAGCTCACTGCGGATTCTTTGCTGGCCATCAGTCGCAAATTGCGCTTCTCCAATGTGCTGCCGGCGCTGGAGCTGAGCGTTTGCATGGGCCTGGACCGTCTGCTGGAGGTGTGCATGTCCTTCTTTATGCGCTGCTGTGTGAACAATGTGCAGTACATGAGCTACCTGAAGGAGCACTATGTGCACGTCTCCAAGGAGTGCGTCAAGTCAATCATTGCCGCCAGCAAGGAGCCGCACAAGCTTCTCCTCTGGTATGTCTGCGAGTGGACGCAGCAGGAGTGCGATGATGTTGGCGCACTCGCCGATGCAGCATCCAGTTGGCAGGTGGAGACATGCCAGGGCGAGCTGCCAAGGGATCATCCAGCACCCGCCAATCTCGTCGAGCGTTGCTATTACAAGGCTTGTCGTCCGTTCACCCTGGATGCCGAATCCCATACGTGGCGCGTGGGTTTGCGTTGCTCCCGTTTCATCTCTGTGCTGGGCCTGGTGCTCAACAGTCGCTTGGCGCCGCCGCAGCTGCACACTGGCCACCACCCGCAGGAGTATCGCGAATCGCTGCGCCTCGAGCTGTATGCTGACGATGGCAGCCGGCAGCCGGGTGAGCCTGTGTGGACACACTGCATTCAGGGCCAGACAACGAAATACAATTGTGATCTACATCTGAGCTGGAGCCGTGACTCCGCCTGCGTCCTCACGCCCGAGGTGCCCTATGTCCTCCAGTTGCGCTGGGAGAGCAGCTCCTTCGGCGCCGAATATCCTTGCAGCCTTCAATCGTGCCTCGTCGACGGCATCCGGTTCATCGATGGCGACAATTTCAGCGGCAGCCTCGTCAAGGGGCTGCGCTACGTGAACCTAGTTTAGTTTCAGCTTAATTTAGTTTACTTTATTTAAGTGCATTATGCTAATTTTTAATTCATAATTTGTAATTTTTAATTCGTATTTATTGCCTTAAGTTAATGTACGACGCTCGTTCGAGAGTTCAATAAACTCAATAAACAATATACGAATAAAATGTTAAACACAAAGCCGGTTTCTTTGTTTTAGAAACATATGCAACAACAACAAAAAACAGTAATGCCTTTATATTTTTAAAGGTTTTTTAAATGATGTGCATTTATCGAATACAGATTCACGTGAGTCAATTTATCGGCTTTCACTAGTTCATATGATTGAGTTGTTCACACTAGTTCATTTAAGCGAGTAATATTTCGATTGTTCTCACTAGCTCACTTGTTTCTTATTAATGACAACGTATCAATGAAAAATTCTTAAAAATATATTAAGAAATTTGGTAAATGTTTTTTAAAGGGCAGATAGAAGCATTAGCAGCCGAGTTTCGAATATATATTATCGCTGAAATATACCAAGCCACGATTTTTAGCATGAGTGTCTATTTCGATTTATACTCATTATCTGTGGAACTTTTATCAGCGTGGGTACGCATTAAAAATAATCATAATTAAATTTTGTATAATTCTAGTCTTTGTTTGCTGGGTTATGATAAGCACCCAGTATTTTTTGCCATTCACACGCACGCCCAATGATTATCGATTAATTGCGTGCGCACCACTAGCAAAAATTGCACCGCTTTTCGCTCGAAAACAAAAAGGATGACAATATTGTATAAAGTGGAAAGTCGGCGAGAATTTGGCAATGCCAAAGACTGCAGCGTCTTCCCGCACAAGGTGGTGCTCTGCGCCGTCTCTTCGCGCAACATAATCGCATTTAGCGCACTGCAGAGTCTCTCCACCCACGTCTATGTCTGCGACATTGTGACGCCATGGCAATATTACAAAGTTTGCGTCTCCAAATCGCTGATAAATGTGCTCGCCTGGAGTGCGAGTGGGGAACAACTGCTGCTGGGCTTCATTGGGGGTCGCGTGGAGATCTGGCAGCCGAGGGAGCATGCATTGAATGTGTGGCAACTGCACTATTTCGCCCACATACCCAGCGAGGACATCATCGAGGCGCGTTTCTTTCACAACGGCAAAGGTGTCCACTTTAACGCCCAGAAAAAAGATCACATCTACTATGCGGAGAAATTTGAGCGTCTCGATCAGCGGCCCACATTGACCGGGTTTGGTGGTGTCGCCACCGAGGGCTGTATTCTGCTGACCTCGTCGGGTTTGCTGGCCGCTTTTACGCTGTCGCCGCTGCAGAAGCAGCCCGCCACTGGCAACACTCCGCCCGATCCCGCCACGCTCCACGTTTCTAACAACAATAACAGCAACAGTGGCAACAGCAGCAGCAACGGCGAGCAAATAGAATTGATTCCTGCCACGCACAGCATTGGAATCTCTCGCAGCTATATCGAACACTGCAGCATTTTGGCCAGCGCCAGCGGCGCCCTCAACATTGCCTACAGCATTGGCTGGCAGCAGCAGCAGCAGCTCGTCCACTGCTTCAAGGTGCTGTCTAAGATGATTTGCTTTTATCCTTTGTATGATATTAATTTACTCATCTTTTTCAGGTTTCGCTGCAACTGGATGGCAAACGCATCAGCATCAAATCGGAGTCGCTGGCCAGCATCTTTCTGCAGCCGCTGGAGAGCAGTCGTCGCATCTCGCAGCTGCTGTGGACACGGCTGGGCAACGACGATGTCATCTATGTGGTCTTTGGCGCCACAGAGCCGAGCAGTCTGCTCGAGCAGTGGACGCTGACGCGACGTCATCAAAATGTGCACGCGCTGCTCCAGCAGCAATCAGCGTCATCCGCCTCAGCTTCGTCAGCAGCCACGTCGTCATTGTCGGCACTGGCAACATCAGCGGCATCTTCAGCTGCGGTTGGCGCCAGTAAACCTGTGGACTGTGAGAGTTGGGAGCAGGTGGCCAAGCTGCAATTGGGCGCAAACATTGCCCAGTTGTGCTGCACGCGACTCGCCGGTGACTCCGAACAGCTGTACGTGATCCTGCAGGATAATAGCGTTCAGGTGCTCGAACCGGGCACCCTAAAGCAGCTGCAGCACACACAATTCGAGCGTGGCAACAGCAGCGGCAACGACGCCAGTGATGTGGCCAGATTTGTGTGCGCCGACCTGACGCCCACCAGCCAAATGCTGCTCATCTTCGATAGTCAGGCGCAGCTGCATGCGATGCAGACGCCAATGCTGCTCAAACAGAGTGGAGCGGGCGGCATGCAACTGTTGTTGCTGCTCCTCGAGTACTGCATTGTGACCGGTATGGATGCGAGCGATGTGCTGCTCCTCAATCTGGGCAATCTGGAGGCACTCGTGGAGAAGTTAACCGAGAACTTTACACGACAACCGTCGTATGTGCGCCAGTTTTACTATGCCAACTTTTTGGCATTGAAGAGCAATCTGTGCCGTGCCCAGCAGCAGGAGTTCGATAATCTCATCATTTTGCACGCGATCTCGTCCACATTCAAGAGCCTGTTGCGTCCCTCCGATTTGGGTTGCCAGGACAAGGGGCCCGCCGATAATTTGGCCATGAAACTGGGCGAATCGGTGCCGGATGTGGATAATGTAATGTTGAATCTTGATCCCAAGGATTTCACCGTGGAGCCCATGATGCTTCAGAGTCTGCAACAGCTCATCCAATGGGTGACAGATCTAGCACTGAACATGCTCAATCGTCTGCCCGACGAGGTCATCAAATGCAAACTGGCTGGGAAACGGCAGGGCAGCTATGACATCAGTCGCGACATTGTCGCCATCAGCAGTCTGCGGGAACTGCTCGTCATGATCCGCATCTGGGGTCTGCTCAATCCACAGTGTCTGCCCGTCTACACAAAGACGATGGAGAACATTGATGTGCTGGCCATCCTGTTTCGCCTGCTCACACGCCTCGCCCAGAATGTTGCCGAGCCGGATGAAATGTTGCTTGACGAGTGTAGTCTGCTCTCCAAGCAGCTGCTCATTCCCCAGCTGGCCAGGCACAATCCAACCACACTGCTGAGTGCCCAGGGATATGCGGCAGTGAAGTCCGGCCAGCTGACATTCACCTCGCTGGTGGAGCCCGTCGGCCTGCAGGACATTGAAATGGAGCAAGTGGTCTTTGCCAATTGTGTCAAGGATGGCGTCAGCAATCTCCAATTGGGCGCCAATCCCAGCACCATCCGCAGATGCGCCCGTTGCGGTTTCGTCAACAGCGCCAACAAAGTGGCCAAAACATCTGCGCTGAAGGCGTGGTGCAACAAGTGGTTGCATTGCCACTGCGGCGGCTTCTGGAAGCAAATTAATTAGTCTACTCCTCTGCTAGACGAATAAGCAATACTCTTTTTTGTAAGTTTGATCAATAAGGGAGTCAACACGGATTCAGTTGGATTCCTTTATCAATTGCAAGCAGCAATAATTATTGATGAGTTTCCTTGCAGGACTGTAAAACAAAGCTCGCATTTGGAAGTGGAAGTGGAGTATCCGATGGGTGGTTGGCTACGATTGAGGAGTCGAGGTGGTCAAAGCAAAGGCTGCGCTAGGAGCAAGCCAGGAGCACAGGTCCTCCCTCGACATAGTGACTTACTGGCTACGCCTGCTGCTCCTCCCCACCGTTCAGGATGCGAATCAATCCCGACAACGTATTAAAGATGACCTTGATAACTAGACATAATGATGATTTGATAACTAGACATAAGCTCGATAAGAATGGTATTATAAAATGAAAAGCATTAAGCAATCTCCCTTACTTTTTGGATATGGACATATGCATCCTTGATGGAAGCGTTCGATAGATTTCTGGCCGAGCTGAAGTTATCCCACTAGCTTTGCTCCAACTTATTCCCAGCAAATTACTAGAAAGGCCCGAGAATATGCAGAGCATTTTATTTATTCAAGATTCAAGTTTATTTATTCCAGAATAAACGATATCAAGTCAAGAACTTATCGTCTTCTAGTGTAACAACATATGCATTTATGGTTCGATGTTGGTTTCCTCTGTCGCCAAACTCACATTGAGATTTCTTCTCGGCCTTATCATCATCTGGGCGCCTGTTAAGGTGCCCTTTTTCTTGGTAAAGGTATTCCAGTCAAAGCCACGTGATTTCCAGTTGTATTGCCCCATCAGATTGCTGAGAAATATATATTTGATATGTATACATATATATAGATATATATATATAGTACCTGTAATAGCAGGAGATGTACCACCAGGCGGCCTGACATTTTTCAGCACAGTTGTATGAAGCATCATCGTTGTCCCGATCCCGAGTTGTGAACTTTCGCTTCCGATGAGATCGCAAGGAGTCACCCGCATCTCCGGAGTATTTGCCCAAAGTGCTCAGCTTGTACTCTTCCTGTTCGCTTTCGATTGCAAATCGATCATAAATTGCATACCTTTCTTCTCCATTCATGTTCACCATGGTTACGAGCAGTTCTTGATCCCCAGCTTTGGTCATTTGATACAGTTTCTCGAGTCCTATGAAGAACTCGCCACTCAATCTGCCGAAACCCGTCTTGTACTCCTGCCAGTAGCGATAGAAGTCTTCACTGCCATCCATGCGTCTCAACACAACTGTCCAGCCCCCGCCCTGAGTCTCCTCATCGCACATAACCTCAAACGGTTGTTGACTGTAGCTGGGCACGAGTATCTCATATGTGCCACTGCGACCACTCAGAGCTGCAGCTTCTGTACAGCCAGTGGAATACTGACTTTGCTTCTCGCTCTCGCTTGTCGACTCATCGCTTCCCACATTCTCATCCTTATTCTCACTCTCAACCTGGGCAATCTCTTCAGTTGGCGATCCTTTGATTGTACCCATCAGCTCATTCAGCAAAGCGCTCTGCTTGCTTTGTTCTGATCTGATTGAGTCGATATTGCTCTCCAAACTTGTCAACTTATTGAATATCTCATTGAGCAAGTCGGACTGCTTTGTCTCTCCCACTTGGTATGTCTTCTGATTGATGTCCAACTTTGTCAAGTTATTGAATTTCTCATTCAACTCATTGAGTTCTTCTCTGTGTATGTTGCAATAAGACAGTTTAAGCTATATAATCCTTTATATATATATCAATTTCGAAAAACACACACCTGAACTCGTCGAGCTGACCCTGCTTAAGTCTTCCGTCACATTGCTGCACAGCTATATGTAATAGGATTATAGCGTAAATAATTTTAAGTAACATTTTTGCTATTAATACGTATAAGTATTTAAACTCAGAACAGATCCAACTACACTAAAGAAGCTGAGCCGCTAGCCACCATCTTTATAGTTCGCAAAATTGTGAAAATTACTAATATAATTTTTGTCTTAATAACCGACGATAATTAGGTCATCCATGCCTGGAATTTACATCATATGTGAATACCGTGAAACGGTAAGAGCCATGTCGCTTTGAAAAATATTTGTATCTACATACATATGCATACATTTAATGCAAATCACATTTATTTCATTATTTGTGTATTTTCTCTTGCATATGCTTGCAATTCAAATGAATTCGCCGCGATGTTGCCAAATATCTACCGTTAGATGTCGCTGTATATTGAGCAAAACTATCGATAGTAAAATACGCACGGGATATCGATTGGACAGCAGCTCAGCTTTCTCATTAGACTATTGATAAATACAAACAAGAATTACCAAGCGCATAATTTTCTAATTGAATTGATTAAGAATAACTGAAAACAAACGGAATACAAAATGAACATAAATTTGCCCAATTTCAATGTGAAAAACCTGGTCAAGGAGGCGGGCAGCACAATATCACGCGTGGTACAGGTAAATAACGCTGATGCTGATGCAAGCCATAAACCACAACTTTGTTGTGTGTTGCAAGGGTGTGGGGATGTGGGTGGCTAGGTGTCTGGGTGTGGTGGAGGTGGATGTGGCTGAGGAGGTGGAAGTACTTATGTTTTAGAGTGTGGTGGAATTTCAATGGTTCTGCGCATTGCGATTGACTTTTTGCCCTTTTGCAGCTAACCGAAGAGAAATTGGGCACCACCGAGCGCACCGAATACGATATACACTTTCAGAATCTGGCCGAACGCGCCGACCTCACAAAATCATGGACGGAGAAACTTGTGCGCGACACCGAAACGGTACTCATACCAAATCCACAGAATCGTGTCGAGGACTATATTTTCGAGAAGATTGAGAAATCGAAACCGAAACGTATCAGCAATCTGGAGCATTTGGCGCTGGACATGATCGAGGCGGGCGGTGACTTTGGCCAGGACATGCCCTACGGCCAGGCCCTCATCAAAGTCGGCCAGGCCGAGCAGAAGCTGGGACAGTGTGAGCACGATTTCATTGCCACATCTGGCATTTGTTTTACGCAACCGTTGCGCAAATTTCTCGATGGCGAAATGAAGACCATCAGCAAGGAGCGCGGCCTGCTGGAGACCAAGCGGTGAGTTATTGCTGCATTCTCAAAAAAAAAAAAAGTTTGTAATATATATATATATATATACTCTATCTTCTTGCAGATTGGATTTGGATGCGTGCAAGAATCGCTTGAAGAAGGCGCGCAGCATGCTCGGCCAGCAGGCGGTGAGTGATCTGATAGAGCAGAAGATATATATAGTTAAATACATATAAATGTTTAGCAATAAGCTTATTTTGGATTTGATCTCTTCTGCTTTTGTGTGCCGCTTTGTGGATATGTTAATAGAAAGATGGTATCTCGCCAGAAGCTGTCTTCGAACAGGTATCCAATCGCCTCATCAATGCGTTGTTCTCTTTTAGTTTTTGTTATTTGAAATATTACATTTTTATATATATATTTTTTAAAAATTTATTTCTAATAAAATTTGTTTTCATTCGCTGAAGGCTGAGCGGGATTTGCGTGTGGCCCAGGCCGAATTCGATCGTCAGTCGGAGATAACGAAACTGCTGCTGGACGGCATCAGCACCTCGCAGGCATCCCACTTGCGTCATCTGCACGCCTTCATCCAGACCCAGGTGCGATACTACAAACAATGCGGCGATGTTATGGATCAACTGCAGCGGGAGCTGGCCAAGTAAGTAAACAAAAGATGTTCTTCTTCTTGCTCATTTTCAAATTACTTGAGATTTTAAGAGCGTTTTGGGATAACTTTAAGAACGTTCCGTAATTACTCAAAGCAAATGCAAAATGAGTTCTTAAAGCCATCTCGAGAAATTCTCAAAAAACAAACCCAATTCCAAACAACTACATTCCGGATTGGAATCAAGAACGTAGATAAATTAAGCACTTGAGCAGACGGCACCATCTATGTAATTATTTGTTTATCTATCTATGTATCTATTGCATTTATCTTGCACTGTGTCCAGGCATTGTTTGGAGCCCCAGTTTGTATTGTTGTTGTGTATGTTTTGTGGTCTTCCAGAATGCAGCCCGGCAAGCCACGCCTGCGCATCAATAGCGAGGATGTCGATGGGCCTCCCAGCATTATTTCGGCGCATTCATGTGATTCCATTGCGAATGCCACTGCACTAGCATTAGATAGCGATTATGATCAAGAACAAGATCGAGATCATGATAGTGAGGATGGCTATCAGAGCATTGATATTGGGCCAGTCAAGGCGCTCACGCATCTGCTGGAAGACTTTGAGATCGAATTCGATACGAGCGCCATAACGACAGTTTAATTAATTAATTATCTTCTCAACCCACTTGTTTAAATCTATTATCATCATTATTAATTGTCCGATTGTCGAGAAGTCTCCCCTATACTTCATTTGCACATAAGTTGTTCTAGTTATTCGATTAGTTGTTGTTAAGTTGTTGTTGTGGTTGTTTTGTGTCAACGGTTTCATTAGCAACATTTGCACCTCCTCTTCCGTCCCAAAAAACAAGTCAAGTCATTTTAAAAAAAACTCTGCCTCTGCGTCTTCCATCAGCTTGGGAGGCCCAACACCATATACACCACTCGATCTTTACGATGCGGTCAAATCGAGTTCCGCCGCCGGGGCCCGCAACGCTGGCAACGCCAACAGCAGCAACAGCAGCAGCGGCATCGGTCACAAAGTAAATCAATCCATGCAATCCATGAATGTGAGCACGGATCAAATGCAGCGTGCGCGCGTCCTTTGCTCCTACGATGCCAAGGATCACACCGAATTGAATCTAAGCGCAAACGAGGTGACTACCATCAACCCAACCCCCAACAAAATACTAATCGATTTATTTACACACACTTTGCAGGTCATCTTCGTTACGGAGTGCTCGCCGGTGAACGAGGATTACATGTACGGCAAACAGGGACTGATGAAGGGCCTGGTGCCGCGCGCCTTCGTCGAAATGCTCGATGATGAGGCTGGCCACCATGTCCCACTCTAAGCTATTGATCACATCACATCCAAATATAAGAAAAAGGAAAAATAATGGAAACAGAAATACTCGAAAATTGATATAGGCAAGCAATTGGACAATTACATTATTTAGTTCATACAAATTATGCAAAGAGTACAATAATTTATCAGAATCTATATATATATATACATATATAGACATATGCATAGAAACATACAACATGTTAACTATAATAGAATGTTTAATTTAGTGCAAAAGAGCATTGCGCTTTAGCTTAGACCCAAGTCCTTTGATGTCCTGCGTGCCTCATGTGAACCACAACAAGCATTCCACCACATATATACATATATATACTTGATCCTATTCTTTGCTCCTTGCTCAGCTTTTGAAGAAGAGTGGCCAGTGGACAGCAACTAATTAATTATACACACATATATATACCATTTATTAACACCAATTTGGCTAAGATTGAGTAATACTACTTAAACACAGAAATGCCAAGCAATTGTTTTTCAACTTCCTTAAATCAATTAACTTAAAAATTTACTACTTATAAACTTATATTTATATAATGCGAAAATGTTAAAACAATTTCAAAATGTCTATTGTTGTTGCTAAAACACGTTTTATAAGACAGATATATATATATATGTATATATGTACATAAATATATATATATATATATATATATTAAGCTTCACAAATCTCACATTGAACAAAGTATTATGTTTTGTGTTATTTTGATAGTTGTTTATTTGTTAGTTAGTTTGAATTGAGTGTGCGTTCAACATACATACATAAATACATTTATGAGATTATTAATTCTACTTGTCTACACCGGAACAAATTCGTAGTTTATAATTATATTATAATTAATACGTATATATTCTTTGTTATTCTTGTTCAATTTTGGTTCAATTCACCCAAAACCCAAGTCAATTAAATGTTGCTTCTTAAAGTTACAAGAAAAGAAAAAATCCAAATGGCTTAATCCAGTTAGCGCTTAATCAAAGAAACTAATTCGAATCAAAGTGAAATTAACTAATTAATTAAACGTACAATACAATAAACAACGACTTTTAGGTTTTCAGCATTGAAAAGCGTTTAGAGATATGGTTTTAAATAAGCAAACTACACCTTAAACTATATAAAACAAAATGTATTAAATTATTATTATGTATATGTATATGTATAAACAATAATAATTATAATAAAACTGAAATGTTTACGGAACGCAATAACAACAAGTGTATTTCCAAGATAAACGATTTGATCGTTTCGTGTTTCAATTAATTAATACGCTTTTTCATAATAACACACGATATTTGTGATTTTTGGCAACAAACAGCAACTTCATAATTGACGCACTAGCAGCGCCTCGGCTTTTAATGCAAATTCAAGCGATGGGGCCAACCAAAGAAATGCGAATCCGAATCATCGTCATACTCGCTGTCATAGAAATCCTCATCATCATCATCATCAAACTCATCATCATCAGCGAAATCATCATCATCATCGACATAGTCGTTGTCGTCATGAAGGAAACCAACATCGAACAAATCTGCCCTGTGTGGTTGATCGTCGGCTAAGTAAACATCGTCATCGCACGGCAAAAGATTAGACAAATCGAAAAACCAGAGCGATGACGACGATGGCAATGCGAACGATAGATCAATGATGTCCTTAGCAGCCACTTCTTCATTTTGCAGACTGCTCTCATTCATCCGACAGCCATACACATTCATCTTGATGGGCAGCGGACGCTTCACATCCTTCTGACGCACTTGAAAACGCAGCTTGAAAATAATATCAGTTAATAGCTTCCCAGTCAGCAAGGGGCAATAATCAAGATACAACATCTTGAGCTTGTGGCAACTGAGTATCAAGCGTAGCACAGCATTGTCGCTGATATTGGAACAACATTTCAAATTGATTTCCTCCAGTTCTTCGAGTGCACCCAGCATCTCCATAGCACGGTCGTCAAGTGCATCATTGTTGGGCAACATGAGTCTTTTCAATGCGGTCAGCTTGCTTATATTAAATATATTTCGAGCAGTGATGCAGTTCGGGCCATGCACCTCCAAGCGCTGTAGTTGCTTTGACTTGAACTCCTCCAGCCAGGCGAACAGCTCGGGTCGCAGCCTGTCCCCTTCATTGCCGTACACAATTATATTCTGAACCCTTGGCAGCTTGGCAATGTACTCGTACTGATTTAATGGGCAGAAGGTGCTGCCAATGCTAACCGAGATAGTCTCCAAGGCGGTGCAGCAATCTGTGCTAACCAACTGCCTGAAGGACGACCCGATTGAATAGATGCCCCTCAGGTGTACCTCCTTCACATTTTTCAATGCCCAGCAGATTTTGGGAAACAGTTTCGACATCAGACCCGTGCAACTTGTCAATGTCAGCGACTCAAGAGAGACTGGCAAACGAGTCATATTCAGTCCGCTCAGCTTCTCATTGTTAGACAGATCTAGATTCTTGAGCTCCGGCAAATCCTCCAGTGCTAGCAGAGAATCATCTGTTAGCTCGCAATCGCGCAGTCGCAAATCCTGCAGCTGATTCATCTTGTCGAATGTCTTGTACATGTTGCGTGCTGTTAGTTTCGTTGCCGTAATGCTCATCTTCTGTAAATTAATGCAATGGGCGCCCAGAAATTCAAAAATTCGCTTCGAATGCCTCTCTGGTATAACGCCAACGAGCTGCTTAATGTGACGGCCAGACAGTTTGAAGAAATCACGTACATCCCACACTGTCATATCCATAAAATCTTCAAATTTCACACATTGGTCGAGAGCTGGCGACACCTGCTGGAAAGCGTTCTCAAAACGGACGCAAGTGCGCGCAAAATGGATGCGATCGGATAGCACCAGCAGACGCAAGATATGCTCCAGGCAATGATCGTTAAGTATCATAATGGGAGCCATTGGCTCGTCGGGTGCTGGAGGCATCAATCCAAGGAGCGGGCCAAAGGCATCGGGCTGATGCCAACTATCGCTGGGCTGGACGCAAATGCGACGTTTACCCACATAATGTACCCTACGTCTCAATGCTCTGTGGGGTGGAAGATTTGTGACATTTATATTTAGATGGTCTGTTTGTACTCACTTGGCAGCACAACGTGGATCATCAAAGCAGATGAAACCCGTTTTGGTTGTGATCCTATCGCCTTTGTACTTGACCCCGGCCATGCTTGGCGGCCCAAACATTTGCAAGCGCCCCACTCTACCAAATTGCACAAAATAGGCTTCCAGCTGCCTTATCAACAGCTGTGAATAAAATGCATAAAGTACATAGCTGAAATTAAAATCAACGAGTAGGCGTTGATATTTCTTACCTCTGGTGGCACATTGAATATAAATATTTTTTTTATCAATATGTTGTCCTCTGTGTAGGCGACATCTTCTCTGAAGGAAAATGTTTTCTTCTGCGGCACTGGATTGGACTTCATGTAGGAGAGACGAAGTGCTCGCATTGTATTTTCCGTAAATTCGCGCACTGCCCGATTCTTAATAGAACTTTCGACGTTTAATCCTGCGTCGCAAAACTACAAACTGAAAAAATGCACCGCAAAAATTTTGTGTTTTTTGTTAAATTCGCTAGAGACGCCCGATACTTATGTATTCGGTTACTTATAACGAGAACGGCAGCCAGCGAGTACCAAACCCATATATACTGAAACTCGTGCATGTACATAAATTAACTAGATTACACATTGCGAAGATGCGATATCTCTGTTAACAGCGTGCCTGCTTGTGTGACGTCAGACTAAATAATTTCTTCAAGAATTTCAAGAATTGTAATTTGTTTGCATCTTATTTATTTGCAAATAAAAGCAATTTTACATATATATACTTCAATAAATATCGTCAGTAAATTTCTATACAATGCTGCACAAAATGGCCGTGTCGACGTTAACGGCACTGATTGCAACCGCAACTGGAATTTATTGATACTCGTTAGATTCGCTCTTGCTGTTTTCCTGCTAGCTTTAATTAAATGCGCTTTCGGATGCTTGTCCCTCGTAGCGAGAAGTCGAATAGTTAACGCTCAATACTAAATACCAAAATCACCGAATCACTGGTGCATCCGCATATTAGTTTTAATTTCTAGGCGCGGGAAGTCGTTAGGTGTGGGAAACTGTTAATATCGGCTGAACAAACTCGTGCAGGATCTTCGATTATTATGGATGTGATCGATAGCTTAAGAATCGACACGAGCTGTCGACATCGAATACATATATAACTACCTAATGTAATTATATCGATAGCCATATCGTATTTGTAAAACATCGCACGATTGTTTTCTCGTTTCATATAATAATAAATAATGAACGTTAATTAAGCAAAGCTTACAATATATTTGCATCTTGTTTATTTGCAGTATTTCTTGTAGAAAACCTAACACAAGTACTTTGACAATAGATATATTTACAAAATGTACACAATTAACAATTAAAATTCACTAGATGTGCTACTAAGTCTCGATTCTTTACTCAGAAAATCAACAAATAGCATAATAGATATTACGCACCTACATGTTAATGTATATATACACAATAAGCGCTGCCAGCAGCGTCTGTAACATATATTTAAATTATGAATACGAAAGAAAAAAATAAATATTAAATATTTGTGTGTGAGTTAATAATGTTGTCTAGTTTTGATTGTTAGAGTTGAGCCGACTGTCATGATAGTATCCAGGAGTGTATAATACCTGCGAATTAGATGCAATAAGTACGATGGAGAGAAAGTTGATTTATTGCATTTCTTACGATTTTCGCCGGGCGACAGCGTTATATGTATGTCCTCCCTATTGAGCATCGGCGCTGTAAGTAATGCAAATTGTTGTTAATATTTTCAATGCAAACACAACAATCAGATCAAGCATAAACAACAGCACAACAGCAATAAAAATATTTAAATAATGACTTCTTTATTTAGGCAGGCTGCTTAAAATAATAATAAACTTTGTTTGCTTAGTAATACAGCGCTATCGATAAAACCATAATAACGAGGCATATGCAATTAACATAAATATTAATTCAAATTGAACATATCTACTTGTTGTACATTACTTAAGGGTTAATATATTTATATTTGTTATATTTGTTTTAGTTTAGGCGGTTCTTTGAAGTGAGCAAAAGGTTTGGTTTTTTTTATTTATATGTAATTGGATTTATGTATGTATGCACATTTGTACATATGTCTTTCGAGGCTGCATGCAAGCCATAAATCTTCTTTGCTTAACTTGGAAACTAATTTAAATGCTATCACAGTTTCAAAGTTGCCAACATGCCAACAACTGGCAACCCGTGCATGTTAAAGGACTTTGGGTTACACATACATAGAATATTTATATATATACGTATGTGTGTGTTGCTAGGATCCTTATATATAAAATGTATTTATATAAACAATGGGCATGCCAGCGATCATCAATATTGAGATCACGTGTGCAAAGCTGCAGCTGCTGTTGTAGCTGTCATTGTAGGCGTAGGCGTGGGCGTGGCAGCGGCTTCACTATGCACAATGCGTATCATACCCGGCTGGATCCTAACATTGTCACAGGCTTCGCAAATATTCAATTGCGGATGATTGCGGAATGTACACAAGTTGCAGGCCCACATATCCAGTGGCTCCTCGCCTTCTGATTCGGACAGGGACTCCTCCTCTTCCTCGATGTGCTGGGGAGCTCCCATTGCTCCCATTGCTGATGCGGCTGCTGTTGATTGTAATAAGGTTGCTGATGATGCTGCTGCTGCTGCTGCTGCCGCTGCTGCTGCCGCTTCTGCTGCTCGCTGGTCTCGCAGAAACTGCTGAAACTGATAGTATTGCGCATAGGTGGGTGGCGGATCCAGTTCCATCTGTTGCTGCATCTGTGGCGTCATGCAGGCGGAGCTGGGCGCACTAACGCTGCTTGCTGGATGCTGCACAAAATCGAGATGTGGCTGCGTCGCCGCTGACGGCACTGAATGCAACCGCAACGAATTGGGCGGCATCTGACTGCGTTGTTGAACGCTGGCCGGCGGCGCCTGCTGTCCGGCTGTCCGCTGCTGCTGGAATGGCTGGAGCTGTGCTCCGGCTGGTGCCGATAGCTGACGATTCATGGAATTGGAATTGGGTGCGATGATCGCAGTGCCATTCAGTTGCGGATCTGCAATGATATGAATTATGAGTGATATTTGTTTCCAGTTTGTTTGACTCTGCCGTGCATACCATTGATAATGTTGAGCAGCCGCTGACAGTCATCAGTCAGTTTCTTGATATCTCTATCCAGTCTTTCAGATTCGCCCACCGGCACCGGTTCGGTCAAAATGTTGATCTCCTGCTCCAGGCTAAGCAGACGCTTCTTATTATCACGCAGCGCATTTGCCAGCTTGTCGCGTCTCGTCTTTTGGCGCTCAATTGTCGCCGCATGCACTGTAAAAAATTGGAAAAATAAATAGTAATTATTTTTCAATTATATTTCTTAATAATAATAATAGTTCATATATATATACAGTGAGTAGAAGCTTATTCGGGCCAGTGTCAAAGAAAAAAAGGAATGGCCTGCCATAAGTTAATTATTTAATATTTTTCAAAAATTCCAAAGACCGATGGTAGGTACATGTATTAACCACCAATATCAATGGATGACCCTAATAAACTGAGGTTTGCCCACCTGCTAGGTAGGATTATGTAAAAAAGTACCCTTTCTTTAGGTCGATGCTTATTCGGGCCAATTACATTGTGGACACCTGGGTGCCATAAAACCCGGATTTTTTTACCTAAAGTTGAGTATTTTCGGTATAAATAGATCAATCCTTCGTAGTCAGTTTAGTTTTATCCTGCATTTCGGGTGCAATAACCCAACAAGGACTATGGGCAATCAGACTACCATTGAACTACGAAAACTCATCCTGGAACACTACAAAAGCGGATATTCACATCGCCAAATAGCTGAAATGGTCAATCTGAGCAACTCAACTGTGAATAACATCATTCGGCGCTTCGTCGACGCAAATCGGATTAAGGGCAAGGCCAGAATGGCACCAAACAAGGTTTTCACCGAAGAGGGGAGCGAAGGATCACCAGGATTATAAGTGGATCCCCCAAGCTATCGGCTCCAAAAGTGGATCTACAGGTGCAGGATGAATTGGGGAAAAAGTACTGTGTGGAAACTGTGCTCAGGTTTCTGCGGAAACATGACTTTAATGCCCGAGTGACCACGGGAAAAGCACTTTATAAGCGTGGAAAATAAAGGGACTTGGATGATGTTCACCAAAAACCACTTGGACTCGGATCTGGAGTTCTGGAACACAGACATATTTGCAAATGAGTCCAAATTCACCATATTTAACTCGGACGGACGGAGTTATGAGTGGCGACAGCCCAATACTGAGCTGAATCCCAAACACGTAAAGACAACAGTCAAGCATGGTGGAGGAAGTGACATGGCATGGGCATGTATCTCGTCCGCCGGATTCGGGAATTTTGTGATTTTTGGAACAACAATGGCCAAGAATGTGTACTTCAACATACTAAAGGAAAATTTACTCCAAAGTGCCGGGAAGCTAGGAATCCGAGATACTTTCCGGTTCTACCAGGACAACGATCCCAAGCATAAGGCCAAGATAGTACAGTCCTGGCTCATGAGGAACTGCCCCCACATGATAATTCCGCCGGCCCAGTCTTCAGATTTAAATGTCATTGAGAATTTATGGGCTGTGCTGGAAAATAACATCCGGAAGCATAGGATATCCAGCAAAGAAGACCTGAAAAATGCTCTGCGGGATGAGTGGAGCAGAATCAGCCCAGAAGCTACCAGGAAGCTGGTATCTTCCATGAATAATAGGTTAAGGGAAGTTATTAAGGCTAAAGGATATCATACTAAGTATTAAAATCCTTATTTAAGTTTTTATACTCAAAATATATTATTTTATTTAAAATGGCCCGAATAAGCATCGACCTAAAAAAAGGGTACTTTTTTACATAATCCTACCTAGCAGGTGGGCACACCTCAGTTTATTAGGGTCATCCATTGATATTGGTGGTTAATACATGTACCTACCATCGGTCTTTGGAATTTTTGAAAAATATTAAATAATTAACTTATGGCAGGCCATTCCTTTTTTTCTTTGACACTGGCCCGAATAAGCTTCTACTCACTGTATATATATATGATTTGGGCAGCTCACATTTTATTACTCTGTTTGTTGCTAAAAATAATGGCGCGCATTTTTGGGCTCGCTAAATGTTAATAAACAAAAATTTAAATTTAGTCAAAATGCGCAACAAACACGCCGACAAATCAATCTAATAATAATTTATTTCGGCCGAAAATAAGCAGCGCGCATCGCCCGATTTGAAACAATTTTCAAAATTTGATTTTGAACAAAACTCAAACACACACACACACACACACACACACACACACAAAAGGCAAACAGTTTAAATAAAATAAATTGAAAGCATGCAAATATTTTTAGACATTTTGATAGATTTCTAGCGGAAATAGCAAACAGGGCAATGGGCCAAGGGAGGATCGAACAGACACGACCAGACATATAGAGCATATATATGGATATATGCTTATATAGCGACATCTATTCTAGAGAGAAATGCGAATGAAAATTGTACGTCATTTGCAAAATAAAAAAAAGAAAACATTTTAATTGATAAATTATTTCATTAATGGCAAAATGTGCGAAGAATTCCAACAAAAAAAAGACAATTTGAATCTCATAAATATTTGGCTAAAATGTAAATGCGTTAATGTGAATTTTAAGTGCTTTAATATTCGAGACCTCGTGATTAAATGTCAGCAGCGCGACAAGTTATCATCATTATCATCACATGATGATGATCATTATATGAAAAGCGCTCTCTAACTGCCCACGCTGCGTAACGTTGTCGCCATTTACGATCTAACGGATGAAATCGAATTCGAATAGTTTACATTCCCTATCTCTCTCTCTGTCTCTCTCTCTCTCTCTGTCTTCCATTCTCTCTCGCATATATTTTCCCTGAACTTGAACGAGTCGAAACAACAACAACAAAAAGACAAATGCAGAATAGAGAGCAAAATGGCTGTAGTATAAATAAAATGCGATAAAACGATGCAAAACGGAGCACAGAGAATCGAGGGAAAGAAATGAAGCTAGAAAGCATCGAGAAATATGAAAAAAAAAAGTGTTCACTCAAATAAACAAAAAAACAAAATATTTAAAAAATCATAAAGCTATTTTTTTAATTGTTTAATTCTGCATTCAGCATAGTTTGAAAATCGGTCAATCGGTCGAATATTAAAAATATCAAATACATTACCGACTCTGTTGGCAATATTATCGAGCGTTCACTGTCCCACCAATAAATGAGAAATGTGCAAAGGCCAAAGAAACCAGACAAGAGACATTTCGACAGGCAAATAATGTGCCGGGCTCTATGTACACACATATATACAAACAAATATATATACATATGTATATACAAATATAAAACGAAGCGTGGGCGATCCATAAGGTATCTGGGTACATAGGTAGGTATGGGGGTATGCATATAGTACATATGTATGTGCTGTGCTAACTGTTTATTGCCGAAGAGCGGACATAATGCACAAATCGATAAGGGGCAAATTAACGCGGTTATTTGCTTTAAATAGACTTTAAACAAAGAATTCTTATGAATTTCGTTTCACAATAAGCTTATCTGGAATGGTCTGGTCGCAATTGCAAATACATTTATAATTTGAATACCCAGCTAATTTGGCAAAGAGCGCCACACATTTGGGGCGTAATTCAATTTGTTATCAATTGTAAACAGAATTGCTCGCCTGACTGATAAGGCGGCACCACCGCCACTGCCAGTGATTAAACAAAAAATAAAAAACCCCCGTTCAATAGAAGAAGCCACAAACAACTATTATGCCCCGCAGATAAGAAGCGTTTTCAGGCATGCGAAACGTGTGGAACTCAATAACTATAATCGGATGGATTTCAACGATTTGTATTCCCAACTATATATATATATTCATCATTATTTTATTCCAAATAATGCTGAAATTTATAGTGAAATGAGTTGACAAATTCAGATAACCTTCCGATCTAATGGGAAAAGTGTGTTTCTTAGAGAAGAGACTATATAATCCAACCCAAGCCATTCAAAGTTCTTATCAAATTAAGATAAAAATCCAATTTATTGGAACAACAGGCTGATTCTCTACTAAGCTTCGAATGTGATATTAATCTAGAAGTTAAACTAAGATAAGAATGTCTACGCTTTTCAAAATTTCAAAGTTATATTTACAATATTGATTTAATTTCAGTTCCTAATAAAATGAAATATAAATCATATATATGCATAAGCAATAACCGATAACCGATAACCGATATATCAATTCTGTTCTTTCTGCACAGGTTAATTGTGGAACAGGATTTCAGCATTTCCATCCCAAACAGACCATAAAAATTTCGTTATTTTTTATTATCGATAAGCTTCTGTTGGCGTGAATATAGAGGAAGTCAATCCATGATTATTATCAGTTTTCGCGCAGCAAACGTTCAGCCAAATCGATACTGATAACCTGGCTTATTTGAAAGCTAAGAAGACGCTCTGGCATCTATTTGCAGCTGTCTCCTTTCTATTTCTTCTTCGTTATCTATTCGGCAATAAGGCAACTCTCACCTGCTCGATCGGATTCGGGAACGATGCCCTCGTAGAGAGGCATATGCGTAACGCTGGGGCTGCTGTCGTTGCTATTGTTGTTGTTGTTGTGCAGATGATTGTTGTTGTAGTTGGTGGCGACAACATATTTCTGTGGCAGCGTGGCATATGGAAATACTTGGGTGTTCACCTCGGCTGTTGCAGCTGTTGCCAGTTGCTCCCACAGCTGCTGTTGTTGCTGTTGTGCTGTTGTTGGTGGTGGTGTTGCAACATCGTTGGCCAGCATGGCGCCGGGTGGATACAGCGGTGTTTGGGGACGCACACAGCCAGCAGTGAAGACGCTGCCCTCGTCGGTGACGGTAAGCTGGAAATTCTTGTGGGTGCCGCGACGGGCATCGAAACTGCTGCTCGAATAGGTGATGCCGCTGCTGCCGTTGCCGCTCGCTGCTGGTCCGGCGGTAATGTCTATCGTGGACGGTTGAACGGCGATCCCGTGGTTGTTATTGTTGTTGTTGTTGTTGTTTGGGCCGCACTGCGGCGACTGCGGTTGGCGCAACGTTAAATTCAGTGAGGTGAAACTTTTCCGTGGATTGCCGCTGGGCGTGCTCTGGCCCGAGGACGTTGGTGTTGTTGCTATTGTTGTCGTTGGCGAAATGGCGGCAACGGGTGAAATGGCAACGGCGGCATTCGTTAAAAATTCGCGTGCATACGGCGGTTCCGGCTGCAAATTAATCACTGAACGATGCCGTACAATAGGTGAGCGTATTTGCTGTTGCGGCTGTGGCTGCTGCTGCGCTGCTGCCGTTGGCGATGATAAGGAAACGTTGAGAGATAACTCAGACTCGCTGGAGCTGAGCGGGCTGGTGAGACATGAGGAATCATTGGAGAAGCTGGGCGTTGTTGTTGTTGCTGCTGTTGTCGTTCCTATTGTTGTTGCTGGCCTGTGTGGCGGCAGCGGTGGCAGCGGCGGTGCACGACGCAGCGGTTTATGGGGTGTCAGCTGCTGCTGCTGCTGTTGCAGCTGTCGCTGCTGTAGCTTCTGCTGCAACTGTGCATTGATCTGACGTTGCAGATTTAGTGTGGTGGGACGCGGACGGGCAGTTGGCGGCGTCGGAGTCGTTGGCGTTGTTGTTGGCGTCGTTGGTGTCGCCGTTGGGGGCGTTGCAGGTGCGGCGCGTAACGGTTTCAGTGGACGCTGCTGGAGATGCTGTTGCTGTTGTACGACCTTGGCGGGATACGATTGCACCGGTGATGGATGCAGACTGAGCTCCTTGCGCAACATCTGTATGCAATTATCGCGCTGATGGCAATTCTCGTTGACGCACTGCGTCACCAGAGCATCGGGCAGCGTGGGAAACTCCTGCTTCATCTCGTGGAACAGATGCATAATACTAATATTTGTGCATGCACAGCTAAGTCTGGATTTCGGTTGCTCATCGCTGTTGCTGTTTGTGTTGCTATTGGTGTTGATATTGATATTTTTGATGAATATATTAGTGTTCCTCTCCTGATTCTCGTCGGCGTTGAGCAGTGCCTTGAATTGAAATGATTGCTGCAGTGCCTCGGTTATGTTGGGCGTTTTATTATTGTTGTTGTTGCTGTTACTCTGGTTGCTGGTATTATGCTCTTGTTGCTGTTGTTGCTGCTGCTGCTGCTGCTGTTCTGGAGAATTGCCATTTAATTGGAAATTATTTGCTCCGGGCGGCATTGGTGGTGTAGCCGCCATTTTAGGCCATCATTTGTCTCAGCTGCAGACCTGCAAAAGGCAAACAGAACAAAAACTTTAGTTTAAATTAAATTAAATAAATATTATCAAATATATAGTGAAACCAAATTTGTTTAAACAAACCGCTACAAATCGATTTCCGATAGCTATAACGAACACAATTGATTCAATTCATATTATAGACCATAGTTTGAGGTGTAACAGGCAACTAGTGTAGTACTCAGACTGTAACTTAACATCTGTAACTTAACATGCAACCATGTACTTAACATATAATATCGATATCGATCGATATCAGTTGGATGATCACCAGCTTGGAGCAGAAGAGCTCAATCGTTGTGAATTAAGTAAAGTAGTCAGTCATGTTTTTAAAAGATATATAAAATAGTTTTAGCTGCTGCAAATAGTTTCAGCGAATAAATTACTAGTGCAGTTTCGTTTGCAAGGCGTCCGCATCGGCGCCTATCAGCGGCAGACGGTTGAAAATAACGGCGAACGTGCGGAGGAAGCGGATAACGGCAACAGTCACGACGGCAGCTGCGGGCAAAATCGGCAGTTGTGAAATTAAACAAGCAGAGGCTGGCACAACGATGAACGAAGGCGGAGAAAAAGGCAACGCCGCATTATTGAAAGATGTATTCCAATTGGGAAACGCTGTCCTATTGGATTTGTAAGACAAAGTTAGGGGCGATGCATTTTTGCATTTTTTGTTTGGACTGTTACAGAGGATAAGTAAAAAAAAAGGTTTAAAATTTTAATGTCCATTGCATAAAAATGATTAGCTTTATTGAAAACGTTGTGTGTGATGAATTTCACAAGATAATGCCGGTGAAGAGATACGGCAGATGTCCATAACTACGATCATCTATATATATATATATATGTTTATATCCTCTGGATAATGTTAGTATTCGTCTTCTGATCGGTTAATTTAATTTACACCCGGGATTTTCGATGGGCCTGACATTGTGGGCCGCTGTAAAATTTTGCCACATATCACAGACGGTCTGTTGGGCATAGCCGGTATATTCAGTGTACGGCGTATTGCGAGTGTTCACGGTTAGTGTACGGGAGAAGCTTTCCATGGGCGTACGTTGGCGCTGCAATCGATTCGCCTTGACGGACAATTGATAACGTGGTGGCTGCACACTTCTCCGAGCCCCCTTCGGACGGACGAAGCGCGCCAATATTTGCGTTGGGTATTTCATGGGTAGACGATAGGCTGTCGCCGCCGCCGACGTATTCAGAATCCTGCGATATTGTTTCTCGATGCCGGTGGGGCGACGTCGATTGTGCTTTAGTTCTTTGGACGTGTTGCCGGGTGGTGCCAGCGACGGTGCTGGCCTGCTGCTGTGCGTCTTGGCCAGCTGATGGGAGTCGGTTTGATAGCGACGCACGCTGCTGTCGTACGGCAGTTTGGGTTGCACAAAACCAGTACGTTGATTTGGCGTCCGGTCACCCGGTGCGGCATCGTCAGTATCCTCAACCGCCGTTTGTTGGCAGCGTCGCTCATTTGGGCAGGTGGTCCAAGTATGCCAATATTTGGCCTCATCTTCGGCCGCTCGCTTCTCCAACCACTCTTCGTTGGCTGATCGATTCAACTCGGACTTGGGCAGCTTGTAGCCCTTGCGTGATTCACGCAACTCACGCGCCTGACGTTTCACTTCGGTCAGCCGCTGATGGCGTCGCTGACGACTGTACTCCTCGGCAATCCTTTCCTCTTCGGTCATGCGTTTGTGGTGCTTCATGCTTTTGCCCTCTATTAGATGCTTGTGCTCATAATTGAGCATCGCCGGTGATTTGGGTTCGGTGCGCTGTTCCCAGCGACGCTTATTATCGAGCAGGATGCGCTCCTGGCGACGCTGATGCTCCTCAGGGTCGTGCACCATGCGTCGGCGCGGCGTGTCCGATTCCTGTAAGGTGGCCATCTCATGGCGCCGATAGACCTTAAAGTGCCGATCATTGTAGCGTGGATCGAATGTATTCTCCTCCCCGTAAGCTCGTTGCACCTGCGAGCCCTCATCCCCGCGCCACCCCTTGTCATCCATGCGATAATTACGCACAGCCGTACGCAGGTGCTGGGTATTTCGTGTCCAGCCACTCTGACGGAACAGACGCATACAACACTTCATACTCTTTGGCACATTCATTATTTAATTTTAATTGTTTTTTTTTTCTTCTGTGTTTCACAGAAATTTTGAGGAAAACGAAAATAAAATTTTATTTTTTTTTTGTAAAACCAAAACTTGAACCGAAATAATATGTACTGAATTATCCGGCAGCCAAGCAAGTATTAATAAGTAAAATTCACCTCAACTGCTCCACATTTTATAATACATTGAAAAGCTCAAATATTTATCATGGCCTGCTTGGGTAAAAAAGATCTTAAAAAAGGTCTTAAAACTAGAACCATTATTTTAATTGAAACAAATTGGTTAACAGCTTCAGGGTTCAGGGTATGCACTAGTCGAGCTCTCCCGACTACCGCTTTTCTGCACTTGTTTGAATTCTGACATTGTTGGATTTTTTGTTGTCGTTCAGTGCGCACTAATTGAATTAACAAAAGAAACCGCAACAGAAAAGCAGAAAGCAGAAGGAAAACATGAATGAAAAGCTAAAGTCACCCATCAAACCCCATCTGCGATTGGTTCATGGCCAGATTTAGCACAGCGACTAAGCGACTCAGAGACAAGGGCAACAATTCAAATGCAAAATAAAATCAACCTGGCAAAAATCAAAGAGCATCAAGCCATTTGGTTAAGCGTCGAAAACAATAAACAAATGACAGAAAATTTAAAAATATTTATGACACAACTCAACTTATGCACGGCATAAAAAATTGCTCAGGTTTTATTTTTTATATTTTGCAAGTAGAGAAAGAACGAAAGAAATTAATAATATTAAGAGGGTCAAAATAGAAGAGTCATCCTCTATCAAATTATTGATATCGCGTGCTGCCACGGGCTGTTCATAGGAGAGTGTCAAGGATGTCATAAATATATATATATATTTGCATTTTAGCAGATATATATATATATATATATATGAAAGATATTACTGTCACTGTGATGCATGGCATAAGCGTTGCTGCTTAAAGTTAAAATATGAAATAAATACTAAATAAGAAACACAACCGATTGTTCCTATGGCATCTATATAATATAGTGATCCGGTCCGGCCGGCCGAAAAAAAAGGACGAAGGGAGAGAGAAACGGATACGGCTATATTGACTCGACTAGTGAATGCTGCTCAAGGAGACTTCTCCGTCACAATTAATTGATTCAAACTTTTTCAGACCACTTACATTTTGATTCAGATGAAATAGTTGCGATATTTAGATTTATGTTTAGTAATTATTGATTCAAGTTCGCACTTGGAAACGTGTATAAAAAGCGCAAAAAAATTTTAGTCTATCTTTTTTTTTTACTATTTTGATTGATGATGTTTGTTATATTTAGCAGAAAGTATATATGCATAAATATACGTATTCTTAATGACTTTTGGTTGGCTATATATATGTATATATATATATATATGTATATATAATCTTGTTTAAATAGTTTTTTATAGTTGTTAACCGCGTTGATTATTTTGTTGCTTTTTTTGCGTTTCCTGCATTTATTTGTTTTTTTTCTAGGATTTGCTGTAGTTGTAATATTTTATAAAGTATTTTGTTTTGCCACAATTCGCCACAACTTTCGTTATTTCACAATTTTGAAGAGACTCTTCTTTCTGGACTTTTTCAGGCACATTTCAATCACGAGCTAAGTCATATTTTTAATTAGAACAAAAATTCTTTATCAAAACAGAAACTTTCTTCACACACAATTTGATTTTCATTTATTTTTTTGACGCGTTTGAACGCCTTAAATGCCAGCGATAAACTGAAAATATTTTCGAAAATATTTTCAACACAGCCAAAACCCAAATATGCTAGGCTATACACGCACACACACACTCACACACACACTCGTGCTTCTGTGTATGTGCGAGAGAATATTTTAAAAAATAAAGAAAAAACAATTGCAATTTCCGACCGCCAACGTGACGTATGCGTTATGTTAAAAGAGAAAACATCAGCAACCTAAAAATATATATGCACAAATCTGCTAAAGCCGCAAAGCCCAATTCTAATCTGGAGTCAAAGTCGGGACAGCACTATATACGATATATTATATATACATATATATATATATATACTACGCATCATTGCCGACGAGTGGAACGAATCAATTAAATCATTCAATATTTTTGACACACGCATACAGACGAAAGTAGTAAGAATGCTCCAGTCGAGAGAGCTCGACTAACAGATGCTCTGAACTCCAACACATTTGACTGAGCGAGAAAATACTTCATCTTTCGGCTGTGTAAGTTGGTAAGTAGCAAAATTTATAAATATGATTAATAAAGTGCATAAAACACCGACTAAATAGATATATAATTAAAATGTTGGCTTCCTATGATATCGGTAATCGATTTGTATCGATATTGGGGATCGTTTCGATCATTTCGATAGATACTTTCATATAATTTTGGACTGTTGCACATTTGCACAACTTGATTATACCCTGTTTCAACATTCGCAATAAATTCGGCGCATAAAAATGGAATAACAATTTGGTCAAGCGAAAAGTAAAAGAATTATTTTGCATTTGTGTTGAATATTCAACTTCTCTCTCTCTCTCTCTCTTTCTCTCGTGCATGCGCTCTCTAATTCTATCTCTTTCGCTCTCACATTTTTAAAAATAAACTTTTGTGTGGGTGTTGCACAAAAGCATCGAAAATTGAATGAAATATTTGAAAGCCAGCACAAGACGAAAACAAAACAAAAAATATATATACCAAATGAGAAGAAAATAAAAGAGATGCTGAGGTGAAAGAGTTCCTAAGGAATAAAATTAATTCAAAATCCAAATAACATGCCAGCCAGCCAGCAAATATCAAATATACACATATATATATATATATATATACATATATATTGTATAATGTATTTACTTAATAGCCGATCGTCTCAAAAAATAAATCTTAGCCATCAACGCAGGGATTAAATTTAAATTAAAATACAAATTTTTAAGTATTCGAGCTGCCCTCGCAATTTGGGATTTTCAGCTCACCTGAGAAAATAAAAAAAAATCACACAACTGCTGACGAAATGAATAAAAACATATAATAAACTTTGCAGGCCAAACATACAATATGCAAAATACGAGTTTAGTAATAAAACTCAAACATTTATGCACAAAAAACAAAAACAAAAACAAAAACAAAAAAAAAAAGAAAACTTAACGTATTAATAATAAAGCATTGGCATTAAATTTGTGGATGGCACATTTAACATGGCGCCATTAAAATAGCCGCAGTCATAAATAATATTTATATATTTTCCACAAGAACAGACAGCTGAATTTGTTGTTAGCTGCTCACACGCACACACACCCACACACACACACACACACACACACAAACACACACACACACACACACAAACACAGACGTATATTCCAGAATTTGTTTATTTCAAAGTCTGCCCCAGAAGCAAACATGATAACAACATTCCAAAGAACGCGAGAAAACTCAAAATTAAGCAGCAATTAAAATCAACAAAACAAGAAAAAAAAAAACGATCACAAAAATTATGAAAAATGTTTTTTTTTTTGTTTCGATTTTGTTCCAACCGAATTACAAATGAGAATGGATTAAATATCTTATGCTTGAAGTGGAAATCTTGAGTGACTTTACAAAATAGGAACCAAATATAATGTTGGCAGAGCTAATCCCTACTAATTAGATATATCTCCCATTTGTTGCAAGGTCTTCTATAGGTATTGACTCAAAACGTGCCCCAAAATAGTGCAGGTCTAACAACACTTGCCTCATTAGCTGCCACATTCGTCCTGCTGCGAGCAATCCCCTTTGAGTCGATAAATCGTCAATCGATAAATATACAATTGATAAATTATCAATCGGTAAATATCGATATAGTAAATATATATTTATAAAAGGGTAGATCAGCTTCGGTGTGTTTAACATAGATATTCATATTCTTCTGATAATTATTGTTTGGTGCTTGCTTCGAGATTATTTTGTGGACATATCGGGAAGCGGGGGCTGCGTTATGCGGGGTTAAATGAATATATATTGGTTTAATTTCTATTAATTCCATGATTCTATATCGTGTTGTTGGCGAGGGTGTAGCGCAGATAAAAACATCCGAAAGGTACGAATCGGAATGGAACAGAACGAGCTGCAGACATAAACGACCTTCACAATTAGCGAGATATGTGCAATAGAGAAGATATATACATATATATATATATATATATATATATATATATATATATATGTGAGGTAGAAATATATGTATGCACGAGGGAAGGAAATCGACGTCAAAAAGTGCAGCTAGTATAGAGAAGAAACTGAGAGTAGTTGTTCATATATATATATATATATATATATATTATATATTCATATTATATGCTCAGGTAATTGAATTTATTTCTCACAACACAAAAGCGCTAAAATCCAACATTAACCCAAAAGAACAACAAAATTGTGCAAAGTAATTAAATATATGAGCAGATCCATCTAAAAATTTTATGATGGAACGAATCTTCTTGCAATTGAACGGAACCAAAATTTCCATTCATTAAAATGCTTTTTGTGCGCAACTTTGGCGTCGCTTTGCGTGTTTTTGTGAAAAATGTACAAACACAACGATTTACAAAAGGAAAACACAAGAAGAATGCATTAAAAGAGCGTGCTCGACTAGAAGGTACCCTATATATGTACGTACAGGTGTATACGAGAATTAAAGTATTTATCTCTTAATATCGCAGACAAGCAAAAATGGTCGACTTGACTGCTGATCCTAATCAAGAATATATATATCTTCAACCCTTTTGATGGGTACACGGCATAAAAGGGAAAAAAATAAATGTGCTCTTGGGTTTTCCGAGCACTCGATCAGCGTATTTAAAGGTTAATCATCTGGCGGTGCATAGAAAATGCATTGCGTCTGGGGTTTTTCCAGTCGACTTTAATGACAGACATCGGAATATTATTATACTTAAAATTGTAAATCGGTGTCAAAATGTAAAGTTGATTGTTGATATCTAATCGGAAGACATTGAAATAGTTGTAATGTATCTATTTAATCGACCTTTACAATTACAGCTAACATGCTGACGCCATTCGAGTCGTGTCTATTACGTTTATTTTTATCAGTTAAGTAATCGATATTCTTTGAAGGCCGCCTACTTGAAGTATCAATGCATTGACCGGAAATCTAGTTGTCTGCCATGTCAAAAAAACAAAATAAATAAATAAATATATATTTGAAACAAAACAAAAAAAATAAGTAGAAAGTACATATATATTATATGCACATGCCTCGCTCCTCACTCCCCCCTTCTTCGACAATCGAGACAGTCGAATTGTGAAACAGAAAACATACGGATCCGATCCGAAAATTCCCGAAGACAATGCGTTCAAAAAGAAACTAAAAAGAAAATAACTAAATAACTGTGCTATATACAATACACGACAACAACAACAACAACAAAAACATGGAAAACAACTTTCACTTTGTGTAAAAAAGAAAAAAGAACGGTAAATAGAAAAGAGGAAAATAAAAAAAAGAACAGAAATCCAAAATGTATAAGTATAAATGAAATATTATAAATCAAATGCAGAGACATGAAATAAAATGGAAACAACTCGCAAAATGGAACGAAAATAATTTAATTTTATTTTCCATTTTTCTATTTTCTATTTTGTGTTGCCGTTTCTTGTTGCTGTTCCTTGTTGTTGTTGCTGTTGTTGGTGTTGTTGCTGTTGTTTTTGGTGGGGCCGCTGCTTGCCAATAATTTGAAGAGGCGTTTTGCGGAATTTTCTGCAGACGTCAGGCCTTGACTGACGTCATTAGCGCGAATTTCAAAACGGAGCAACAACAGCGGCAGAAGAGGAAGAAGCGTGCTTCCACACATTCTCCACCTCACCAATTCTGCTCTCCTCTCCAAACAGTCTGGCATAATCAACTGCCGAATACTCTGATAACAGTCTAATACCAGTTGACAACAAGGAAACATTTTTGGGCAGTGACGTTTTTGACAAGTGTTGCCTGTGCCTACATCATTGACCAACTATTAATGTGTCTTTTAAATTGTGGAAATTTAGCTCTGAAATTGTGTAAGATATAGATTTTCAACTCGCGACGATCAATTTTTTCTTTTAAAGGGAGTTATTGGTAATTTATCTTAAAGATTTAATGACTCTTGTGAGGTTATCGTTATCGATTTTCCATTTTCTAATGGGCAAGTGACAAGTCTCTAGTATCAGTGATGTCAAAAATTAAAAAATAAAAACAGATGGACGGATAGCATGCCGGAAAAAACAATATTCTCTCGTTATCAGAGTATAAATATATTACTTGGCCGCAAGTAGCTAGAGGAGAAACGATAATACTTTTTTGTACATTAATACGGGTTATTTATTTAGATATTAATATTCTTTTACACTTGCAGAGAGCATATTATAATTTGATTGTCAATAAGGGAAATGTCTTAGAATAAATGAAGTCTGTTGATTAATTTTCTACAAATTCTACAAAAAAAGTTCCCCGGCGAGGAGATTTCCCCCAAGAATATGTGAAATATATTATTGTAACATTTACCAGCCGATGCGAATATTTATTATCTAATATATATTAACTTAGCTGTGAGCAGATAAACTCCGATTTCCTCAATGAAGGGTATTCAATCTGCGGCGTGTCAACTGAATGCTATTCTTCCTATTTTTCTTTTAATTTTTTGTTTTCTGCCTGATTCTTTGGCTCTTCATCAATGTGCAAATAATCAAAGCGGAGTCAAAGGCAACAACAATAACAACCACAAACTGAGTTATATTTTTAGATGCTGTTCATTTGGGCGTGAAAAAATAAATAATTGACAACCAGCTAAAGGTGGAATGGAGGGTGTAAAGGTGGTGTTCGGTGGAAGGTGGGCCGGTTGGGGATCGCTTATCGCCGGCGAGAGAGCCTGGGAAACGCTTTCTGGGCTTGGCGACAAAAATTCGTTTGTGATAATTTCAATTTCGGACAATGTCAATACCGATAGCGATAAGCCGTCCAAAGTGGGATATGAAAACGAAAAAATTGCAAACACAGGTATAACTTATAACTGTATATTAAATGTGCATGTGGGGTGTGTGTGTGTGTGTGTTTGTGTTGGGCACACGTATGCATGCCTGTATGTAAATATGCAGGGAATTTCCCGCAATAATGGCAACAAAGAGCGAGAGCAATCACAACAACAACAACAACAACAAACAGCAACGACTACAAAACGATGCGCATATAAACAAAGAAAGGCGTAAAAGGGAAACAGCAAAAAAATAAAATTAAAAAAAAAAAACAAGCGCAATTGATACGAAAATAATAAGTTTACGCCATGATGACAATTTTTACAAATGTAACTTTCTACATCATGTGTACGAAGTTCCGCAAGATCTCAGGAAATTGTATATTCATATTTACCATATATAACAACATATGCACTTTTGCACTTTTTTTTTAGTCTGTTGTTGATCTTGACCTTAAGACAGATGATCGAGTTGATAACCCATTGAAACTGGTTTCTAGCAATAATGCAATAGAAATCATGAAATACTCTTAAAAATCAATTAAATTAAACGAGAGCTGTCGATGATTAATTTATGTATTTATTATTTTTGTTACGAATTGAATACCAGTATTTAATTTATAAAACTGTGCTGTATCTCATTAAAAGTCTCTTTATTAAATATATACATATATGTACGTCACAGTTTTCTTTGACAACCGAAAAGTTAACAACAAAAGGCACCTGTGCGTGCCGAAAAAAAAACAATGACCGCCATTGATAAATGATATGTTGAAAACATTAGCACATATGTTTGTATGCATGTGTGTATGTCTGTGTGTGTGTGTGTGCGCGCGCTTGTGTATGTATGTAGACAGAAAATCAATATTTGCACTTTTAGATTAGAAATGAGAAATAATACAACACAGACAAGAACGTGCACACATCTATCTAACTATCTATATGCATACATGTGGATTTAAATATTTTATAGTAGAATTAAGGCTATAATGGCAAATAGGCAATGGGCCCTCTTATCATTTGGCACATGGGGAGGAGACGGGGGCGTTGGCGGAAATATTCATATAAAAATACCTACAACCAAGCAAACATACATACATATACATTTACACATGTACGTGCACTTAAGCACACACGCATACGAAGTCGGGCGCAAGTGCGAGAGAGAGAGAGAGAGACACGTAGAGCGACGACGCTGCTGGCTGTCTTAACGGCAAAAAAAAACAGCAACAACAACAAAGATAAAAACCAGCCAGATCGTCTGGGCATGTGTGTGTGTGCGAGAGGGAGAGAGCAAGCGCATGAAAACAGGTGACATTGGCAGCAGCGCTACGCAATAATAGATTAAAAAAAAATACATAATTCAAATAAAATGTAAAATGCCAGCAGGCTTAAGAAATTACACGAAACAGCTAACAAAATAAAAAAATGCATAGCCAGTATGTACACAAAAACACACACACGCACACACACTGATGCAGATTTATTATCGGGGGTGGGGTGGAACGCAACTTGTTGCGTATGTTTTCTTTTTTTTTAAGTGTTACTGAAGATTTTGCATTTTCAACTTACCAAATAATTGAGAAACACTTGCAGAAATGGGCGCCCTTTGTTTTTATTTTTATTTTACTCTTGGTGTGTTTATTGTTCAGTTCACTTTCGCGATTGCATCAACTTTGATATTTTCACTTTTTGCTTTATGTGGCCGTTTCTGTGTTGGCTTTCACTAAATGCTTTGCACTTACACTCGCTCGTCCGTTGTCCGTTTCTGTTTGCGTTTATATTTATTGGTATTTAACAATATTTATTTTGATTTTTCGTTCGATTTTTACGCGATCCGATCGATCCGCGAACTGTGTGGCAAATGAAACAGCTGATTGATTGATTACAGTGGCTAAGCATATTAACAGTTTGCTGAAATGTTATTAACAGTGTTTGGTATTTTATTTAATTGCTTATGGACAAACAGTTCATTTGAGATTCAATGCTACTACACAAAACGATTAACAATTTACGCTAACTATTCATGGGGAATGTGTAAATTTTAACAACTGTTTAAATTTAACAGCTGTTAACTTGCAGTCAAATCATCAGAACAGTGCCAACTGAGTGTTTTGCTCTTACTTAACATAACCGATAAGGAAAAGCGTCCGCGCAAACTCTGAATGTTATAACTATCGCCACTGCAGGCAAACATCGATAAGAACAATGCATGTGAATCGATATCTAATTCCATATACCATGCGAAGTTAACTGTTTAAATAAAAATAAAGATTTTTGCAATTTTTTGCGACTTATATTTGTGTTCAAAAGAAATGAAGAGATGTAAAACCAAACCTTGCCATAAATATTATTCTGAAATTGTTAAACTATTTGTAAAATATACATTCGCCGGTGTAAATGGATGTAGATGGAAGGCCCTAAATCAGTCCAAAGAGATAATAAAATACGGGCATAATGAGAGCTGCTTTCGCACTGGAAATGCCGGTCATACAAATAATCAGCTTAAAGACGCCATAGAAGAAGACCAGCTGAAGCGCCACATGCAAACCCAGCAAACTATTGGAATAAAACAAAAATTACAAATTGATAAGCAGACTCAAAAATGTATCGAATAATTACGAACATTTTATCTCTGGAACGCGCCTTCTCCAGATTCTTGGGCGACTCCTTGCTGAGATACTGGCGCACGCCACGAATCGTATTGGCGAAATACTCATCCCAAGTCAGCTCGCCAATGTCAATGTTGAATTTCTTCCTGTCGACGGGATCCAGCGATTTGGCAAGCGCCAGGAGACGTTTGCTATCGAAATGCCATTCGGTGAATATAAAACGCTCCAAGGTGTTCAGCGAGTTCCAAACGTTCTTGTGCAAACGTATCAAACTATCATCGGATATACAATTTCAATTAATAATCAAATATATTTAAAGATCAAGAGATGACGTACATGGGCCTGCCACCGGAAACTTTGGTCACCAAGTCGAGAAAGAAGCCAGGTATAAAATGGAAGAGTATAGCGCCCAGGCGGAAGAGCATCAGACTCCTAACCAGACGCAAATTGGGATACCAGACGGCGCTATTCAATGGATAATCATGCAAATAACCATTGATCTTATCCTTGAGCAAATCAAAACGGAATGGTTTGTATGTGCTCGATGTCAAATGGAAGATCTGCAGCTCAGCCGGACGACCTCCGTTCTTAGCTCTGCAATCAAAGAAAACAATACTGTAAAGACATCAACCGGGTTAAACTGTCAAATATACCCACTTTAATGCATTGACGTAGTAACCCGTCGTTATAATGCCATTGACTACCACATCGATGGGTATGTAGTCCATGATGATTGTGGGATCCAGCGGCAAACGGCGCAAAATGCCCTTCGAAGCGCCCATAAAGAAGCCCTGCGGTCCATTCTTCGAGATTGTCCACCCGGGTATGGGTTCTTTCCAAGCGGCCGTAACTTAAATCAAACGAAAACAATTTAAAATTGATAGACTTGAATTTAATTTGATTAATCTACTCATGCTGGGACGAACGATGCCGCAGGGGAATTTTGAGGACACATTGGCCACCTCGTGCTCCGCCAGATGTTTGGTGAACGTGTACGTATTGGGATGATCCTTGAGCAATCTATCAATTATACACAGATATATATATATAGATATATAATATTTATAAATTTCAGTTCAGTCTCACTTGGGTTCCAGCGCCTTGAGCGCCTCATCGTTGAGCGTTTCGGCCAGTTGTATGATCTTTTCGGGATCAGAGGGCAATGGGTAGAGTTTCTCCTCGACTTCGGTGATATAGGAATTAACATAGGCGCTGGACACGTGCACCAGGGCATCCAATTGCCGCAGCTGCTGGCAGAGTTCGACAACGCGACGCGTGCCACGCAAATTGATGTTCGTCGTCTCCTTGAGCGATTGGAAGAAATCGAGTGTGGCAGCCGAATGGAAGACAACATTCACATTCGCGATGAGCGTCTCGCGATCGTTGCTCGACAGGCCCAAATGCTCCAAACCCACATCGCCCTCGATGGGCACAATTTTGGATAGGCGCGACTCCAGTTGCAGTTCCTTGAAGCGATCGAAGACGGAGTTCGCCTTAAGCTCCTCGAGCCGTTCCTCGACACTCTTGCCCTTCTTGGCGCGCATCAGCACATACACGGTGCCCACATCGGGCACATCGCGAAGCAGTTTCTCAACGATGGTGACGCCCACAAATCCAGTGGCGCCCGTAATGAACACATTGCGTCCCGCATAGAAATCTGTGATGGGTGTCGAGGTGTTGCTGCGTGGTTCAAATTAGTTTTAGTTACTATTGTTCTGTATATAACACGGGTTTATTTATTAACAAATTCCTAATTTAATCGTGACAATCAAAAAGCCGAAAGCAAAAATGAAAAAAACGAGCGAGAAAGAATAATAAATTTGTGGCCAACATCAAATCACATTTCACATTTCAACTTAATGATGCTCCAACGTCCAAATCTCAAACCAGTTTGTGTGTGCTTGTGACTGTGTGTGTGTGTGTGTGTGTGTGTGTGTGTGTGTTGGTTGTGCCTCGCAATGTTTGCGTTACTAACTACACTCTCAGGTGACCCTTGAAGATATTCTAACGAGCTCAGCGTGTCGAATGCAAACAGCAAGTTAATCCATAGTGTGTAAACATACGACGGCCTGAGAAATCTAACAAGCATACAGTCAAGCTTCGCTAATGCAAACTTAATGATTAGATATACACATTGGTTACATTTGGAGCAACATAAGAGGAATCTGTCGTTAGCCGATTTCGATCAACTTTTTTGCTCTTTTACGAATCGAAAACTTTTCGAAATCTAGCTACGAGTTTTTTTTTGCATAAAATGATCAGCATTGGACTTGTATCTACATCCGTATATATATGTACATATATAGATATACACATATAAAAAAAGGGAAAACGAACTAATGAGCAAAAATGGATGCATAATATGAGAGTGTTAAGAGCCCCGATTTGTTATGCAGTCAACATACATATTTAAGCCCTCACTTTTGTCTGGCATTGGCATCTGAAAATTGGCATATATTGCTACAGGCAGCATATATATATATATATATATATATATATATATATCGTCTCCATATATCATATAGCTGTCATAGGAACAAAACGATCGACAGATTAGATTTTATATAAACAACTTTTTTACTACCAACTTAATTAAAACTAATTAATTGTTTTAATGTGCCACAAAATCGTTCAAATCGAATTAAATAAATTAATTAACAAATAAATAAAACAAAAATGGCAACAATCGATGGCATCATTAATTCTTGAATGATCAACTATTTTGTTAAGCAAGTTATCCTAACTAAACTCAAAACATCATCGACATTTTAGCGTTATATTATATAGCTGTCATAGGAACAATCGGTCGACATATGAACTCATTTCAATTTGTTTTTTTTGTTTGAGTGAAAGTTAGATCTGTCGGTCTGCAAGGGTGTATAATCATCGGCGTGCTTAAGAAAACATAGATATAATTTTTTTTTTGTACCGAACTCACACGCAACAACAATTTCAATTGCCTAATTTGGAAGTTGGCTATAATAAGGCCCTAATGATACGCGCCAGTCGTCTTCAACTTGCCTTCCCTTTTCGCAAATGACTTTTGGATGATTCGTGTCTTTGGTTTGTTTTATTGCAACACGATCAATTATACATGTATATCTATATATGTACATTAATATATATATATATATATATATGTGTGCAATTTCAGAGATTTCTTCAGCTCAACAACTTGAGGTACCTCAGCTAGCTGGGTGATACTAACAGCAAAACCTTAGCTTTCACCTCGCTCCCCGCATTATGTTGGGTCAAAACTTAATAAATAAATAAATTACATATATTTCGATAGTCGCTTTTGCCACTTTGCTAATTTTGTGGCCCACTTTTACAGTTATCTTTTCAGCCAGTGACAACTTTAATTTTCTTTTCGTTTTTGAAGTTGGCCTTTTGTTGAATTATTAATCTTGACGCTAAACCTTAAACTGTGTTCTTATCTTTGAGTGGCAGCCGCTGTGAGCTGCAGTGATTAGATTTGGATGTCGGAGGTTTACTTACTCACTTCGCTCCTTAGCCAGCCAGATGGAACGGGAAGTGTAAGCATTATCTGTAGCAATTAATTGTGGATTTATGGGACAAGTACTGGCATTTTAGAATCGGGTTAGCCAAGTTTATAGAGCACACCTGCTCGAATGCTCCAGTCGAGAGAGAGGGAGATAGAGAACTCAACTAGAAAATATTATTGCACTCAACTGTTGAATATGTTTTTGCCCATATGCCTGAATGCAGAATTTTGAGCTCAATTTAAGGTGAATAAACTCAAAAATTGTGAATTTAAATGAGAATCGTCAAGACAGTAAACTTAATATAAAATTTTCTCATCTCAAAATAGAAAGTTAAGGCATGCCAAAAGTTGTATTCCCTAGTTAAGTTGGCGTCATCTAAATTTCACAACAAAATCAAAAAAAAAACCGAACGATTGTTCACATTATATATGTATATGTTGAAGTTTAACCCTTGCTCCACTTGCTCCTTGGACTATATGATATGGAGATACGACAGATTTAATTTATTTGATATATTATATATATATGCCGTATTTTATTATAATTATTTTGCGATATAATATTTTCATTGAATTTTCCACTTCTAACTTAATATAATTGGATTTGTGGATTGTGTAAAGTATATATTTTGCTAATTAGTATACGTTTTGCTTAATTGTTGATTTCAGCAAGTGTTCCACTAGATAATAAACAAGCAAGTATTTCCCTTTTTACCCCAACACTTTTAAGTAGCGATTACATTGTCTTTTTTCCCCCATAATTTAGGAAGTAAAAATCGCAGTCGATTCTTCTCGTAATTTGAGGATCGCAGTTCAACAGGAGAATCCGGTTAGAAGACGACTGGCGGACGGACAGCTAACAGGCTGGTGACCTTGTTGCGGTAAATGCATAAGATTCGAAAAACAAAGTATTATCTTTTATTGCTCTGTGGCATAATTGAGCTTGTAACTGAATGCCTTGTTGAGCATTGCCAAAAGGGGTTGCGATGCCTTTACATTGAATTTTTCCACTAAAGTTCCGGCTACACATTTACGCATTGTATATATATACATATATAAATATATATATATACCCATGTGTAAATATCAACGCCTCCAACTTGACCAATTAACCAGTTTCCCAGAGCGATCGTACAATTAAAATTTATGTACATAAATCTGAAATTGTGCGGGTCAAAGTTTCCCCAGAGGCATCTCAAATTGAAATGAAGTAACAAAATCCAATTGAAAGGTTTATATATAAAATATTAATAATAATATAATATATAATATATATATACGCGAATAATACCAGTTCTAGTTGAGCCAGTCTGGTTGAGAGCTGCTTAACTGATTTGCGTCCGACATAACATCTTAAATTCTTAAAGATGCTCATAATTGAAGTGCTCAGTGGTACTCAGTCGGTGTTTGAGTATTTTTTGAGTATTTCTAAGTGCATCACAGTTAGAGTTACAGTTCCATTTGAGCTCTTAATTTGGCACCACAAGCCGCCAAGCAGGAAATAGTTTGATTATTATTTATGTCCAAAATGCGCTTACCTGGCCATTGTAACTGATCAGCTCTTGAGCAATAAGTTTATCGTCTATATATATATTCACTAGTTTCCTTGTATATCTGTGTCGTGGGGTTCACAGAAGTATCGAAAATTTCTCTTTTTCCCCGTGTGTCTTTAAACTCCGTTTTTTTTTTTATTTTGGATTTTTTCGCTGCTTGCTCACTTGGTTCACTTTGTTGTTTGTTTTAGCGCTGCTGCGGTAGTAAACAATATGCACAAACACATGCACATATATGCGTACGTATCTGTATATGCATGTATTTGTAAACAGTTACGTAGCTTTGTATACGTATATGGGTCGCTGTGTTCGTTAGAAAACTTTTTTTTGCTTTATTTTACCTTTTGCAGCACGCGCTCAAACAACTCACAACTTGCACGTTGGCCGGCCGAAGCGAAACTGTTTCATCGACTCTCACGATGCGACTCGTTGAGTTCGGCTCTCAGCTCTCGGATAGCGGCGAGTATTGTGTCTCGTGTCGCGGAACTTCAGAGTTCAGTGATCAGCAGCATTAAGAGCATCAACTTCATCATCATCATCATGATCATGATCATCATTGGGGAATGATTGTATATATGAAATACATAAGGATTTATATATAACAAATAACGATTTAACTAGCGCTGTGCTTTCACTTATTCATTTATTCAGTGCGCATTAATAATATATATATACATTTATATGTAAATCCGATTGACAATAATTTATAAAAAAAAACAGAAGAAAGTACGGTATTTGTTAATGCAGATAAATATGAAGCCCTAACGTATGTTAGGATAAAGAGAAGATTAAAATATTGTTGCATACTTTGAGGCCGTCGAATATTTAAAGCAAGTTGCATCTGAATTTGAAACGTTTCCATTTAAAAATTTAACTAGAATAATAAGCAGCTCTTAACGTAAATAAATAAGTTAGAAAAAAAGTCGAATCGAGACAGCTCGACTAGGAGATACCCTGCACCAAGCTGTTAAATATAACATATATATATTTATTTATTTATTTTTCTTTATTTAACAAGTAAGATTGCTCAACTTGGAGATATTTTTTAGTCAAGACTTTAGGTTCCACAAATTATACACGACATTGGGATGCAAACAAACAGAAACGCAGCATCTGCTGTTGATGCTGTACAAGAATATATATATGTACTTCTGCCTGTTAGGTTCAGAGTGTAATAAAAACAATTCTCGTAACGTTTTGCTTAAAATTTAGATTGCCATTTATTTCAGCTATAGTTACATTGTTAATATTTAATCGTTTACATTAATATTTATATATATGTATATATATTTTCGTAATTTACAAGTGCACACAAAATTGACTATTTGACTATAAACCAGGACTATTTGTTTATGTGACTAAGATTTGAGCTAACATTTGGGCTTAATTGCATTGCTGTTTTTAGATAGATTTGTTTATTCGAAGTTTAACTTTCAAGTTGACTTTGTTGAACTTAAATTAAAAATACATGATATACCCTATGAAGTTGTGAAATGGGTGAGGGGGAGTAGGGGAACGGGACTGCCTTGTGTAGGGGGTGTGTGAAAGTTTTGAATATATTGCACAATGTGAGCGATTCGCAGGAAGTTATATTTTTTTTATACTTTTTTTGTCTCTTGTTTTTATTTTTTTGTCATTATAGCCAGATCAAAAAGCCCCAAACGCACAGCGACAACGGCAGACCAATTTTCAAGCCCAGGAGGGGTGCGAACACACAAAAGAGTACTGCAAAGATCGCAACGAAGCCGGCATAGTGTAGAATATTGAAACTAAAATTAAAATACGAAAAATAAAGTAATTCGATTTTTGAGAAATTCGAGAATTGTATATTCGATTGCTTACGCCATCCAGTAATTGCGATGCCATTTGGTTGTCACCGCCGACTCCTTGAAATAGAAGCGCCGAATGCCGATCAGGCAGCGATCGATGAACTCCGACCAATCGCAGCGACTGGCATCGAAATTATAGCGCTTGCGATCGCTCTCATGTATCACTGAGGATACGCGCAAAGCGTTCTTCATCGAATAGCGAAAGTCCTTGTCGAGGAAGTAGTCGAAGGCCTTGGTGCCATTCTGGAACACACGCATATACTCATACGCGCTGCAGTGATCAACAGAAAATGAGATAAAGAAACAAATAAATATGAGATATTAATATGTGATGATAACAAAATATAATAACATAATTATTAACTTATTTTTTATGTATATTTTTCTCTATAGCGAGTTCTCGTTCTCATCTTGCATTTTCATAAATATCTTTATCCATCACTCCTTCGCTCTGAATGCTCGCTCTCTCTCGCGCTATCTCTCTCTCTCTCTGTCTGCACGCTAGCATGGCAAAAGCATAAACCAATAACCAACGGGACTTTATCGTTCTTTGCAATTGCGCTTCGTTTGGGCCGTATGACACTTGTGCATACCCTTTAATTTTCAACTCAGACATAGTTCACATTTCGTTGCTTACTTTTCAATTTGTACTTACGTGTGTTGCGGCATGCCAAGGTTAAAAAGCTTCTCGGGTATATAGAATATCATGGCGGGCAGCAGATGGAACAGATAGAAGAAGAGATTATAGCGCCAGCCGTTGCGCAACTTTGTCGCTGGCTTCCACACAAAACTGTTGGGCGGATGTCGTTCGACACTGTCATTGATAATGTCGCAGAACTGTGCCAAATTCAACGGATTCACCTCCCCCGAAGTACAGTGTATGATCTCCGGCTGTTCGATATGACGAGTGCCCACGTACCAGCCCATGACTAACGAACTGTTGATCACATAATCGCATGGTATTATATCGATTATGGCATTTGCGCTACCGCACATTGTGCGAAAGATGCCCTTAATGAAACCGGCCAGGAAACCCAAATGACCCGAGTTCGCGTTGCCCACCCAGCCCTTCATTGGATTCTCCAGTGTGCCGTAAACTGTAATTAAAATATATAAAAAGTGTGATTAATTTTTGTACAATTCCATTTTAATCATTACTCATTAATTATAAATATTATAATCGCTGTGTGAAACGATAAAGACAAAGTGTAAAATCAACTGAAGAAGTGGATACTTTATTCTGACTGTTACACTTCAATATACACTGTTTGCCCATTAATGGATACAGGGTATAAGCAATGCCAACAACAGTAAGGCAGCTTGCAAAACAAAGCAGCGCAAAATAAAGCAGCGCAAAACAAAGCAGGGCAAAAGTAAGAAGCGCAAAACAAAGCAGCGCAAAACAAAGAAAAATGCCTATTTTGTGTGTAGATTCGCAAATACACCTAACGAAGGAGAAGACTACTAAAATGAACGCTGGAGAGATTCTTCGATTCCACATACAATCCACTCAGTTCACAATTTCTTGTTGGTTTTCTTGACTAGAGGAAAGTCTCCCTGTTATGTTGTTGTGCGTTGGGACGACGCTCTGCAAAATGTACTTGCTGTAAAATTCTCCAAAGTGCGCACGCTGTAAAACTCTCCAAAAATGCACTCACTGTGAAACTCTCCAAAATGCGATTATTCTGGCATTCTTCAAATGTGCTTCGTGTTTAAATAAATATTAAATAAGTTACAGTGCAAAGCAATAATAGCCAAGGAATAACTTGTACATTCTATGCTTCCTTCAGTGGGTGCATTATTTAGAAGTTTTTCTCTTTAATGGGCTTAAATAACCGTTGCAATACTTTTCATTTAGATTGCTCTCGCTAATTCCCTCTCTCTCTCTCTCTCCTTCTTTTCTTAGAGCAACCAATTTGTAGAGATCAACTTACCAATTGATGGCCTTACTATGGCTGCCGGCAGACCGGACATCTCGGCCATGAGCAGATTCTCGGACAGATTCTTGGTGAAGGTATACGTGTTGGGATGATCCTTGAGAAAGCTTTTGCACTTTTGCTGTGTGAAATCGATCCACTCATCATCGTTCTCCGCCATCTTCATCATCTCGTATGGATCGAATTGGGACTTGTAGACCTCCTCGGTGATCAGGCCACGATTGTTGCTATTGCAGAACGCCGTCGAGCAGTAAATGTACGCCGAAAGCTGTTTCAGCTGCTTGGCCAGCTCAATGCTGCGCATTGTGCCGGTCAGATTCGTTAGGATCGCCGTGCGCAACGGCGAATTGAACCGGATTGTCGCCGCACTGTGATAGATCACATTCACCCGCTCGATCAGCTCCTGCAGCAGCTCACTGCCAAAGCCAAAATTCGGCTCCGTCAGCTCACCCACAACGGGCACCACCTTGGCCAGCGCCTTCTCATTGTACTTCTCGAAGATCTGTAAGTTTAACAAGACAAAAATAAAAATTAGATTTATTTCAGGAATTTTTGAGATCTCTCCTTGTTACGGAATGCCTTAACCTTAGTCCACTTGTGCACCTTTCCAATCCAAATTGGATATTATAAGCAGTTTAAACCTTTTTTTCATTTTATTATATTTTTATTATATTTCTTTGCCATCTCTCCAGGTCACTTTATGTAACAAAAGTTAGAAGAGCCTCAGGTTTTTGTTGTGGATAATAAAACAAGTCGAAAGCCCTATTTAAGTGCGCTATTAAAAGTGCGCTTAAAACTTATAATGATCTAAAAGTGTCAAGAGTGCAAATGTCTAATTGTAATAGTTGTAATAGAGGGGATTACAATAAAAAAGCCGCTAAAGTAGCGGAGCGGAAGCCACTTCACTTTATTCAAATTAAAGCGCCATTAAAGCAAGTTGTAATTGTCTTGAATAATGTTCGCTTTCGGGCTTGTAAATGGGTCAAAAGTCTCTCAAAGCAAACAAACAATCGCATTCTGTATCTGGTCGAGAGAGCTCGTCTCGTCGGCTGTCAAATAAGGCTTTAAGTTTGTGCCATATGAAAAATGCGTTTTGGCTAACAAAATATATTTTGCAAAAATAGTTTTGGTTATATTTCGTGGTGGTTACTCACCGGCTTTTGGAGCAGTCGTTTGATGCGCTCGTTGGGATCAAAGTTGCGCTTGCCTCGCACCAGGACATAGATGGTGCCGATGTCGGGATGTGTGTCCAGCAGCGCCTCGATCAGCACTGTGCCCAGAAATCCGGTGCCACCCGTCACGAATATGTTCTTCTTGGCAAAGAACTCGGGAATGGTTAGAGCGCTGCTCAGCTGATGTTGGCCAAGATGCGGCGCTTCAGTTGCAGCTTTGCTGATGCCTCCCAGCTTGCTGTTGGTGTCATTGCTATGATTACCGTTAGTGTTGCCATGCTCCGTTATTACGGCCATGGTGTAGGGCTCTAGATTTGTGGGTGGCGCCAACTTGCTGCTGGATCTGTCAACGTTCGAGAAGCTACAAAATGCCCAAGAAAAATCAAACAAAATAAGAAATATAAAAATCAATTTCAGTTTCAGTTTCAGATCTGCGCTGAGGTCAAATTGCAGACGGGGTCAAGTTGAGTTAAAGTTAAATTTGAATTCCGTGCAATCTTGAGTCTATTTCACCGTTAGCTTCGATTGCCTAGAAATATATATTTGCCAAGATTTGAAGACGTATTCCGTAGCAAATTAATGATAAGCTTCTAATTATTCGACAGACGTGAATAGGAAATATATTTTAACAAAATTTAGCTCGCATAAAAACGGAAGCAAAACGACAAAAACAAAAAACAATATAGTCAATTAATATCGAACCAAATAATACTAATTTGATAACATGTTTTTGGGTGTGAACAAGAGCAGGTTTCCAGTAATATGTCTTTTAAATTGGGAGGAAGTACACCTTTCAAAATTGGAGACTATAGCTCTGAAAATGTCAACGGTTTCAGCTTTTCAAATCTCGGGAATGTTGCAGCCTCCTTCTATGCCTTTATCGATAGACGGTTATCGAGGCTATCGATTTCTTTAGCACTCCAAATTCACACACTTTGTCTGACACTGGCAAAGATGCAAATATATATATACAAAGTTTCAAGTTGTTATACGAATATGATAATAGATAGATAGAAAAGACGACAAGGAAATAACAATTGAAACAGCATTTTTGAACAGTGTACACCATGTACAGATAATGCGCAGAGCTTGCTTGCCTTGACTTGATGCGATTAACAATTGATTTGTGCCCTTTAACACATCCATCGGTTGGTGGCCAATTATGCGAATATGTATCTGTGAGATACGACAGCAAATCATCAAATCATGTTCAACAATTTTGAGTTGTCTATTGTAAGTAACACACACACACACAGGCACACACACACAGGCACACACAAAAGATACAAAACTGCAAAGCTATTTTGAGATTACATTTTCGATCATTTACAGTTTGTATTTGTGTCAAGGCCGCTTTGAAAAGCAGCAACAAAGCTACAAATCTATTTGGGGTTGGTGCTCAATCAATTTTGCATTGTTCGCATACCCTTACCAAGGGCACTTTAAGTTTCTCGTGGAGTGTGTAACTGGCTTGAGCAAACTTGGAATCGGTGGGTAAAACCAATTCTGAATTGGAGCCCGAAAGATATTTTCAATATTTTTATAACCGAAACTCATTTGAGTTTGTGTTGCAAGCAGAAGAAAGCAGCTGCGTCGCCTTAAGGCATATATCTTCTTGATCTTTAATTTAATTACTTTTTATATTTTTTAAGTCGACAGAGTCAGATTGCTGGACTGTCAATCATCAAGTTCGAATAGGAAACACAGATATTGTCAATCAAAACTTATTTTCCTGCTGATCAGGCTAATTTCAGCAAGCCTTCTGCGTATTTAACAGCTGCGCTCAGGGTATTTCCTAGTTAAGTTCTCTTGTTTTAAGCATCGGAAAACGTTATTATCAGTTCGAAACGAAACTGAAAACCGGAATGAATTTGGAACCAATACGTAACCTTTACCCAAACTGCAAAATTCGCGTGCCAAAACCGGAACCGGAAGCCAAATACTAATCGGTTTGACAGCCTGCTTAGAACATGCACATGTATCATATGGATGATATAATGTCTTATCTTATCTTTGCAGATTTTTAATTTCGTCTGATTTCAACGGTCATGGCAACTTTTTATTTAAATTTTAATTATTTATTTATATGTTTTTTTTTTTTTGGATGTTATCTTTTGATATGCAAATGGCCCACTGACAAATTGGAGTCTACTTTAAGTTAGTATTTATTTATTTTATTTGTTAGTTTTTTTTTTTTTTTTGGCATATTGGCGCTAATTGAGCATGAATTGCATTTTTGATGGGCGTTTGCGTAATTTCGGTTTCTTATTTAGTTTAATTAGCTAACGGATTTCCAAAGGGGCGGTGCTAAAGACTGAAAATCGATTTGCCAACCGACTCGAGCAGCCTTCGCTCACTTTTCAATTTTCACAAACACAATAAAGTTATAATGAAAATGCGTTCGAAGCATGACTTGGCTATTTCTGAAATCTGATTTCATTTTGTCTTTTTTTCTGATTTCTTTCAAGGTGTTGACATTGAGCTGAACTGAGAATTATGTAAACTTTGTGTGATTTTGAAATGAATTGAATTGCTAACTGTGTGCGATCTCACAGAATGCCGGATCCAAAAAAAACACTCAATGCCCACTAATAAACTGGTTTCCAATGTGACTCTATGTGGACTAGGTCTTGGCTGTATCAGCAACATTTTTATCTGACCCAAAGCGCCATTTTCTATATATTTTTACCTTATTTCTCAACTACCAAAACTAATTCGCTATCGGTTAAGTTTCAGCAGAGCTTGAAAGTCAATGAACCATGAGCAGCCGCTTCAAGAATTTCTGCACATGTACACCTAATTAGTAGGGAATTCCTGATAGATGTGCCTAGAATTGATGGATTTGAAAAACCCTCGCGAGTCGAAGGAGCTCGACTACGCGATACCCTAAGTCCAAGTCTTTGCCCACCACTGATATTGCGAAAAAAATACAAAATTTGCATAATTGAGCTGTGGCCAAAGTTGTTGATGCCGCAAAGCCACCGTTGTTGCATGTTGTCGCCCTTTTGGAGAGATCAACTGAAGTTAAGTGAGTTGCATATGAATAACAACATAATGGCTAAACAATTTCTAAATAATGTCGCTTTGCGGTTGGCTCAATGAATAAATTACAATTTCCTGAACATCTTTTGTGTTAAGTAACCGATTTTGATAAAGTTTCAACTTGTTTTAAGCCATTTGACTTTTTTTTTTAATAATTCTATTAAGACATAAATAGAATATAGAAAAGTTGTGGAAAGCATCTATATACTTGATAGATAGGCTGTTTGGCTGTATTTTGAATAGAACTTGTCTGATACAATAATCAGCTCCGTTTCAACAATATCGATAAAAATCGATTACCAATAAAAGCCACAATTTAGAGATATATCTCTCTGTATATATAATGTGACAGCTGCAAAAATTACTTCAATTTAGATTAACAAATTTATACATATTCATATTTACATACAGGATAGACAAAGACTAAGTTTAGGGTATCATCTAGTCCAGCTCTCTCGGCTCGAGCCGTCTTTCTGGTTTACGAAATCAGCTTATGTAAGATGTGGCAGAATATGCACTGCGTCATACATTATTAAAAGCCAACATTCGCTTTAGCTTGGCCAATAACTGAGAAGAGTCGCAAAACTAAAAAAACGAGGCGCAATCAAGCGTAAGGATTGCTATATATACAACTCTATATACATATATATAATGCTTAAGGGCATCTAAGAAAATGGGAGAAAAATCCATCTAAATTCCTATATATACTAAGGCCCATGTGACTTATGTTTCAAAGATTTGAATAATTTGGCCAAATCTGCGTTTCGCTTGCTAATTTTGTACAGCCAAACGGCGGAGAGCCTCCAAATCACTCAGTCGCTAAGCAGCTAGTTATATAGTATATATATGTATGTATATATGCTTATGCATATTTAATCTTTTGAAATTCGTTTCGGCTACACATGCTTGCTCAGCTATTTGACCTATTTTGTAAATGCAACAACAACAATCAAAGCCTTTGAAAGGGCTGGCAAAACTGATGGGAAAAAAACATGCTGTGACTAATACAGTTAACCAATAAAAATGCCAATAACATTTGATCTTTTTTGCCACTTTCTATCTCTCTCTCTCTCCCTCTCTCTCTTTGCTATAGATTACAGATTTCGTATAGATGAATTTTGTTTTGATGCTTCCGGCCTGGCAACAACAAAATGTGTATCAAATTTGTTAAAATGCACAACATGCACTAGCTGAACTTGATAGCCGTTTTTGGGGAGCGACTTGCCATATGCATATATGTATATATATATATATATATATATATGAATATATGTATTTGCTGCGATTCATTTGCTTGACGTCGCACTTTACTTTCGGGACTGGCTCATTCAAGCCATTTGTTTTAGTTGCTGCTGTTGTTGTTGTTGCTGTTGTTGTTGTTGTTGTTGCTGTTGGCCATTAGCATATTTGTTGTCTGTGTCAGACCTTAACATTGAAACCGCTTGACGGGGTTCAATCAAAATGTTGTGTGCTCGCATAATTGATGCCTTCAATGTCGCGTGCAAAACATTTTTTTGTTTTTTTTTTGTTTTTTTTGTGTTTTTTGTTTTCTGTAAGCCAAATCAAAAGACTTAGGCAACGAACTTGCCGCGCCTGACTGTGCTAGAAACCTTCCGCAAAACCAGTAAGAACTGGAAGATAGGCCGAGACCAGGTTTCTAGCTATTGTTGTATGTATATATACAGATATATATATATATATATGTGTGTGCTCAGAATGTTTGTGTATAACTTGTTCTAATACGATTTCTCCCCTATATCTCAACTTAATTTTGTTTATTTATTTTCAGTTTTATTCCAAATTCGAGTTCTGAGAGAACAACAGCAATCACAGAAGCACATGTCTAGATCTAATCGATGTTTGATAGTGATCAGAATATATATATTTTCTGTCTGTTACATACACAAGCACACATTCAATATACCCTTTCTGCGCAGCAGGGCATAAAAAGTGGGTGTGAATTTGGGGAACTTTTTATGTTTTTTTTTTATGCTCGTTATTCGGGCACTCGATCACTTAGACAATTGAATTTAATTGTTTCTGGCTGTCAGACGAAGATGAAATTATATTAATAAATAAAACACACACTTTTAAATGGACAATTTTTTGTATATTTTATTTGTGTCCAACCGGTTTTAATGGCCGTTAGGCACACATGAAATAAATCATGCCAAACCAACAACAGTAATAAGCCAAAAATTGGCCACGCTGTCGAATATGTCGACAGACAAAATCTTTGTGCTAAGCAGGCAAAAAATAACCAAAAATACAAATAAATAAAAAAAATGCAGCCTAAACCAAAAACCGAAAAACCGAAACCTTCAAATAAATATAAACGCTGCAAACGCAACGCCAATGAATTTTCCAGCAAGAGCGCGCGCGCAAAAAAGAAAAGCAAAAAACAAATAACGTGAAAAACAAACTTACTCAGCGCGAAAAACTCTGCAAAAGGCAAACACACACAAGTGCACACACAAACACACATACACACACACAAACACACACACACACGTAGAAAACACAAACAAAACAAATGTTAAGTGAAAAGGCAGCGTGTCATTAGTTGAAGAAGTTGAGCAAAAGTCAACAAACAAAGCGACAATAGTTCAATAGATCAGGCTAATTTTGAAAAACAAGGGTAAGGAGGGGGGCTGGGCGGGGACTAATGTGGATTTATTGCTTTCGTCAGAGCTGCTTCCGTTTCGATACGTTTTGTTTGGCAATCGATTCTTGACTCAGTTTTTTCAACACACACAAAAACACACATGGAATTTTCAGGGCTTTAAGCGAATGTTTCACTTGTTGCTTTTGTTTATCACTAAACGGTAAACTAACCAAAATATTTCTTATATATATATATATATATAAAGATATATATATATATTTTGGATTCAATAGATTCAATCCAAAGACGACGACAACAGCGTTGAATCGGGCTGGAATACGTTGAATAAAGTTTGCTGCCAATGCCGACGCACGCTCAACTCGAACTGAAACCGAAACTGAAAAACCGACTGAAACTGAGCGCAAAAGCATCGAAATGAGGAAATTTTTGAAATACCCGCCAGGCAAGCAGCAGGCAGCGAAAAAAATAATAAAATAAGAGCTAAAAACAACAACAACAACAGCAACAACAGCAACAACAGCAAACAGCAAAGACGAAACCACGTAATGAAAATCGGAACACTAAATAATCGGCTCTAAGAGCCAAGACAGAGAGAGAGAGAGAGAGAGCGGGAGAGTGGCAGAGTGGGAGAGTGGCAGAGCGGGAGAGTGGCAGAGTGGGAGAGTGGCAGAGTGGGAGAGAAGTCAATAAGCCAAAAGCAAAGTCAGCTCAAATAGCCAAAAAGCAGAGCTTTGAGCAGCAGCAAACAACAACAGCAACAACAACAACAAACAACAACAGCAACAACAACAACAGGAAAGTACCGCTACAGCGCACTCGCAATTGTTTGTTTTGGGTAACTGAGAAAGCTGACTTTGTGTTATTTGTTGTTGTTGTTGTTGTTGTCTCTGCTTGAGAGTATTTGAAGATTTTGAGATTGTCAGTTTTGAGATTTGAGTTTGCAGCTTTGAGTGGATCTCACTTTTTTTCCAAATTGTTACTCATTTCGTGGGTTTATTTTTGTAATCAAAAATAATGCAAACAAATTGAAGAAATCGATTTGTATTGTTGGGATTTATATAGTATGTCATTCAAATTCAAATTCCCAATAATGCTGAGTAACATATATTAGAAGTTCATTTTAAATCAGGCATCATAAGCAACAAAAATGATTAATTGAAATCTAGCTTAAATTATTAATTAAAGTGCATCAAAAATCTTAGATCAAGAATATTTTCCAAGGCAAGAAAATGGAATTAACTTGTCGGTTTCAGAGACTATAACAGCCAGAGAGCTGATATTTGAAATATATGTTCTCGTATACCGTTTGAAGATCAAGTTTAAAATTCGTAGGCTTCAATATACATTTATATATGTATATATCTTTTTATCTGGTTACACCTAGTCAAAGTCTTTGGTACGGGGTATCGACTCCAAGTTGAGCTCTCTCGACTAGAGCACTCTTACTTTTCCAACTTTAATTTCATTATAAATACATTCTTGCATTCTGATTCTGAATCAGATTTCATTTCCGATTCTTGTTTCGAAATTCGAAATTAGTTTTTTCTTTGAATTTGTTGTTCTCGACTGCATTTCCATGACACTGTTCTGGTCAGCAGTTTTAAATGAGGCTATGCGCTTTTGAAATACATTTAAGCCATAAACTGCTGTCGAAAGTTTCGAGGCCAATTCAAATGCGGCAACTCTTTTGTTATTGGCCACATTCTGCAAACGGCTGCAGTTCTACATTTAAACGTTTCTTGTTAATTGGTGTCAATGCTACTCGAATCGCTTTAGATTGCAGTTATTCATTATAAATTTACCGTAAGCTATTATAAATATATATATATATATATATATATGTATGTGTGCTTATATGATCTACTCATATTGCCCAAAAGCCAAACCAAATTTGTCGCTTTGCTAGGCTGAATTGTAAGTGACCCAAAAAGAAAGATATATAAGCCCACATCTGGTTGTAAACTTTAAAAAGAAGAAAAGAAAAAACCCAAACAAAGGCCACACACACACACACATATATATATATATATATATATATATATTATGATCTGTGTGCGCTCACAAAAGAAATGCCCAAAACATAAATTTGACAGCAATTTGTGCGACACGCATAACAAAGAAAGTGGGTGGCACGTAGGTGTATCGCTTATATATATGTGTGTGTGTGTGTGTGTGTGTGTGTGAGGGTGTGTGTGTGTGTGTGTTTGCTGGTGCGTGTGGGTCCCATGTGTTAGTTGGCGGCTCGACGTGCTTTCAATTAAGATTTATGCGCGGCAATTAATTATGAACAACAGTTATTGTTGAGCTCAGCCTAAAAAATAGATGAAATAATAATATGCATAAAAAAGTTGAACAAACTCAAAGAAAGTCGATGAATTGATAATATGGCTAAGTTTGACAGCTATATTAAACACCCTCAAGATTGTGTGCCCTTGCAGAGCATTGACTTTGTGCCTGGCAATTTGCATTTTTATGCACTGAAAATAAGTTAAAAATTATTTAATGGAAATGGGGGAAGGGAAAACAACTCTGACCTTATATAGCTTATGTATATGCTTGATTCGCAACATCAGTTGGGTTACCAGCCGATCTCAGATATAGAGGTGATCTTATACAGCAAACAGTTCAAATTGATTTCATTCATAGCAATACAATAATAATTGCGATAAAAATTGATTATCGATAGCACTAAAAGTCACATTCTTCACTTTAAATTATTCTATTTGGTTACGTAACGCAATATTGATCGTTTGTAAAAGCTTTTGCTATATGTGAACACCTAGTCGAGCATCCTCCATAAGTCATGAGAGTCAATTGATATGTCAATATGTCACTGACAATTCCGATAAGTTTTAAGTGTTCTTCAATAACAATTGTGAAAACTTTCCGTTATTGCAAACGCTTACACGTTTTTGATTTTACGATAGCTTGATTAATATTTCTAATAACATATAGTAAACTGAATAACAGACAATTAAAAAATTTATCATGCATTTACCTGGCTAAATTGCGGCTAGCTGCGAGGGTTAATTATAGATTCAGCTTGTGTTCGAGGAATGGAAGATTTTATTACATAATTATATATATAGTTATATAGTTATCTAAACTTTGTTTCAACTTTGCACCCGTAGGTTTGCCCAACAAATGAGAGAGTTGACCAAGTGTGCTTAGAACTATACTATAAGAGACACTTCAAACTTGTTCCATCTATATTTTTGGAATATTACTTGAAAGGTGAACGAGATTACTATCTTTGTTTGCAGAATAGATGAAAAAAGTAATTTAACTTGGTTCCATTAGATTTCCTTAATGGAATCTATGGTTTTATGGTTCAGCTATGGCTAATTATCTATATCTTTCATTGAATTTTGCACAGTTCTTGATAAGAATCGTTCCTTTGCATAATAACTACAATAATTTAAGCTGCACGTTAACTTGGTTCCAGACTTTCTTAATAAAAACCATAACCATTATCGTTATACTTCCTGAATATTGAATAATTCTTGTTCATTTCGCTGATTGGAATTGAACTTGGAATCTAGGTATGAACATTTAGAATACAATAATAAATAAATGAATTAATTCCAATTGCTTTACATAAAAACTTGAACCTGGTTCCAGAACGTTTACAGGTGTTTCATATAAATATCAATGTGAAGCTATATTTGAGCATTTCCTTCTTAGCCTTTGCTGTGTTCGGTTATATTTCAGCTGTGCTCTGTTTATCTTGATTTTTAATGGAATTACGTAATTTTCTTGTTCTTGTCTTCATTTCTGAAAAATCCTTTCGTTATTTGGATTTTGGTGAGTACTTTTCTCAATAAAAATCTTCCTGATGAGATTATCGGTGTAACAGAAATAAGAAAGTAGTCATCAAAACATTACTTTCTAAACCTAACCGGGTCTAGTCTAGGTCCAGTGCCTGACTTATGATGCAATCAAAAATGACTTGAATTCGCTCCAGTTCAAGGATCTTGTCATAAGTCATAAGATCAAATTCGATAATGATATCAAATTCCTAGTTTAATTATGCATTGCTCAGAGGATGTTGATAATCCTTATACGACCAAAATACTCTTCACTTCTCTGGAATACGCATATTGTGTGTGATCCCCTCAATGTCCAAGTGCCCAGAAGAGTTTCTTAATTTTTAAATTAAAATTTACTAACTCCATACAGGAATAGATTGCTCCTTACAGACATTGCCTCCTCAACCAATCTTCGTGTTATTCTAGGAATTATGTTTTTAAATGGTGACTTTGATACCGATTAAGTAATTCATATTAACTATTTTGGTTTGGTCTGTTTGATTGACGTGAAATAAAATAAAAATAAAAACATAAAAAGATTAAATAAAAACTTTAACTTTGTGAATATTTAACTTGATTCCTAAATTAAAACTGTTGTAAATGGCACAGTTAAACACAATAGATGTGTGACCAGAGCAACGATACTAATCGGTGTAGCGATATTAATCGTTGCCGTTAAAAATTCAAACATATTTCAACAAAAACGGATACTTAAATACTTAGTCAAATTTATTTGCCTATCCAAATCGAGGGCCAACTATCCAACTAAGACAATACTTAAGCATCAACTTAAACTTTGTTACAGTGTATTTTCCCATCCCAACTTAGACTTAACTAACAGTGCCTATCGTAGGACAGATAAACTATCAAATCCAATTGAACTTTGTTCCAGTTTCAGTTTATTACCCAAGCCCATTCACAAAAACATCAACATCAACATCAACATCAACATCAACATCAACATCAACATCCCATTCTGATCACTTCTCTGAGAGGCATTAGCCATATAATTAACATTGATTTACATTCGAGTGGCCATTTCGAAAATGCATTTTAATCAACAAAACAACAACAACAACAACAACAATAACAAACAAACAAACAAAAATAATCTGTTGTGATTTAATTTAATTTTCGAATTTCAAGCTAGTCATTCGTCACTTGTTGGTTAACAGCTTTTGCTAACCAGCACGCTGATGACTTTAGCCAAGTCACGCCTCACGACTGCATTGTGCACACACACACACACAGAGAGAGAGAGAGATAGATAATCACAGACAGAGATGCATATACAGAGTCAGAGGATCGTGGCTTTTATTGAAGACGTTGCAACGTCACACAATGGGCATGAGTAATGAGTTTTGTCTTAGCTGTTTTAGTTGTTTTAACTGTTTTGAGTTGCGCCGCGGAGTTGCAGCATTTCTCAAATAAGTTTGCACATTTTATGTTTAAATTGTTATAAAAATAATAAGTTAATGAAACTAGGGCGATAAACCTGTCAGACTTGTTCCGAACTATTAGAACTATTTTTTGAGAGTAATTGATATTGAGAATAACGGAATCGAGTGTCTGAAAATATGTGCAACCAATTCATAATTTTACCGGTTTTTTTTACTGCTTTTTTTATAATTAGTTGGCTTTAATTACATGTTCGAGACTTGTAGGAATTTAAATTTGAAACCAAGAACATATCATTATAATTTTAAGCTTAAACATATTATTAGTTAGATAATTGTTGCTTCTTCCCAGAATCGTTTGTCGAGTTGAAAGATTCTCAAACTGATAAACTGTTTTCCAGAATCAACTGGATTCCCTTACTCCTGACTCTAGTTGAGTTAAGTAACCCAACAAAAGATCGGAGAGTATTCTAAAGCTACGCCTTCTCATGGATATTATTTGCTTAACTCGTTTTTGGGAGACTTGTTAATTTCCTATTCCATAATAATCCATAATAATATAATTCCAAATTATTGCTCTATGATAAGCTTCGGCTTATATATAAACTTGATTTTATATATTTATTTGTAGATTTATCATTCAGAGTCTTTAAAGCTTTGACGAATTGAGTCCCTTGAGCCTAATATAATAACAGTCAGGATGTTAGGAAGGTCAGAGACAAAAAGAGAGAGAGTAAGATATATACATATATACATAGAGAGAGAGAGAGAGATAGCTATTCTTTAAACCTAGCTGTAATGCAAAGGGACCTTGATGTATTTCTACGAAAAGTGTAGATTGTCCTGGGCAAATCTTGAACTTTAGCTGAATGTCTTATGTCCAAGCTGACTTTGAACTTTCTTGATTAGTTTTAGCTAATCCCCAAACCTTTGCAGCAATGAGTCTTTTCTTGCGAAATGCAAATCTTGTTTGGAAGAAAATAATATTTACAAAAGAAAAATAAATGAAATTTTGTTGCCACGCCCATTAAAATGTATAGGGTATTTGAGCTGCGATGTTCACAGTTTTTTTTAGTGCGTGTTTGTTGTTTAGTTTTGTTTGGCTTTGTTTTAACTAAATGGAAATTGATTATTATGCGAAGTGGATGTCGGTCTCCATTATGTGGAGACTCCAAAAGTCAGATGGCGATGACAATGCACTTATTATCATTGCATGCCTTTTGGGCAACCTTCGTCGTTTGTCCAAATACATATATAGATATAGAGATATATATATATATAGACATACTTATGTTGAATCGTTGAAGGCTGGCTGGCAACTTGTTGATGTACAGATTAATTGAAATTGATGACTGATTTCAATCTGGGCGCACAAAACCAAAAAAAGAACACGATTTCGTTTCGACGATGTGGCAACGCTGCACTCATACGAACAGTGATGCCAGATCTACGTTGACAAAAATTGATATTTGAAAACTCAGCATTCTATGCTGTTTTTGAGTACTAGATACAAATTCAACGAAAAATTCGTTGCCGAAAAAAAAAAATCAAATAATTCTGCTCTCGCAATTCTCGCAATAAGTTTTCCCCAAATTTCTCTCTCGCTGCGTGTGTGTGTGTGGAAAAGCGCATGTGCTGCCAGCAACAAGAACAACACAGTGAAAAGCGTATTTCATTCAATAGGAAAAACCTCAGCCGACGGTGGTGGAAAAATCAGCAAACAAAATTGCAACAACAACAACAACAACAGCAGCTGAAGAAGAAGAAGAAGACTCGGCAGGGTGTGCAGCTCAGTTCAAAACTCACCACCGTTGGTGCGAAAAGAGGGTGGAGTTGTGCGCCTTCTCCGTGTTTGACTGTGTTTGCCTGCGTGTGTCTGTGTGTGTGTGCGCGCAGCCGCCAAACCAACACCAAACTGCCCCTCCTCCAACCCCTTTCTATTCTTTTTTTTTGTGTGTGCTCGCTGGCGGCCCGGTTTTCGGGCCCTGTCAGTTGCCTGTCGCCAGTCGCCAGTTGCCAGTCGCATTTCGAGCTGTGCTGCTCAAGCAACCAAAAAAATAATAATCCAAAAAAAAATACGCGTCTTCTTCAAATCTACTTCCTCCTCCCCAAAAGTCGCGCCGCGTGTGAAAATTGTGTGTGTTAGTGCGTGTGTGTGTGAAAAGTCCCAAAAAAAAGGAAGAAATAATTACAAAAAAATAAAGCAAAGCAAAGCAGAAGCAGAAGCAAAGCAGAAGAAAACAAGTGAATATTGAGTGCAATTCAGTAACGGATTTAGTTCAGCTCAGCTCAGCAGCAGCAGAGGTAGAAGCAGAGGCAGAAGCAGAGGCAGCAGCATCCAGGCCAACGTTTCCAACCTCGAATTTTGTGCCGGTATGTACAACGCCCCTTGGAAAGCAGGCCCCCCAACCCCAGCAGTGCCCGTCTGAAACATATGTGGTAAAGTGCATATATAGAAATAATAATTAATATTATTATTGCGCACAGTTTGTTGTCAGCCAACGAAACTTTCAGGCAGGCATTTATTTTTAGAGCCTCGAGACACCTTTGCAGCACGCCCCACACACAGAGACAGAGAGTGTGTAGAGAGTGAGAGAGAGTGCGAGTAAAAGAGAGGGGGTGGGGGGGTGCAGAATATATGTCGCTGGGTTTTTATTATCTCATCGACAATGCTGAATGTTGTCGCTATTGGAAACGGCGGCGGCGCTCGTTAAACAAAAATTTAGCGCAAAAATCTGACATATCCGTTGCTGGCTTCCGCAAACACAAACGCTTTTTAGCAAGTGCAAAGTGAGAGAGAGCGAAAGGCAGAGAGCGAGGGAGAGCGCACGTAAATTATGAATATGAAGAAGAGCAGAAAGAGCGAGCGCAGTCAGCAGACAGCAGCAAAAGCAGACAGCAGCAGCAGCAGCAGCAGCAGCAGCAGCAGCAGTAGCAGCAGCTTCTTCAGCAGTGTTGCCGTGCGCAGCGCACATTTAGTAGGCGCTGCTTAAAAGTATGTGACACCAAAAATCAAAAGGAAAAAATGCCAAAAAAATATATATAAAAGCATTTAAGAGTAGCGCGCTAAAATGCACTCATAACTGAGAGAACAGCGCATTCAGCTTGTGTATAGCTAAAATTAGCTTATCTATTATCTATTAGCTGGCGATAAGATAAGATAAATGCTCTGTGAATCAATCAATATTTTGAGATAGAAGCACATGAGTCAATATATTATATAACAGGCTGCCTGTTTTTTTTTTCATTTTTTTTTTCGTTTTTTTGCCACCCTTGACGGCGCGCACAAAAGCCGGCAGCAAAGGCACCAAATATAGCAGTAGTAGTAGTAGTAGTAGTAGCAACTAAGAAAAGGTAGTAATCAATGAGAGCGAGCCACTTTTCGTGTGTGTGTGTGTTGGTGAGAGCAGGCGCGTGAAAAATCTTACAAAGCAAAGGAGCACTAAAAAGAAGAAAAAAGTGAAAAAAAAACAGAGGCATTTGCCCAATTGATTTTCAAGGCACTCGACGTTGTGCAAATAATAAAAAAAAAACATAAAGAACAAAAATAATAGAAAATATACAATTTTAGTGGTGCCATAAAAATACATATAATGTGTGTGTGTGTGTGTTAGTGTAATATGTATGTGAAAAATGTGTGGCAAATGTTTGGCAAGCCCTGCGAGCAGATGAGCGCTCCCTGTGTGTGTGTGTGTGTGTGTGTGAGTGTGTGGTTATTGCATAAAAATGTGTGAGTACCAGAGGTAGAGAACAAACACACAATAGACCCCAACGCAGCCCACCACCCGACTCAATCCCTTCGACGAGCGCAAAAAAGAAGCAGCCCAAAAAGTATGCTACAAAAAATGCAGGCAGGCAGACAGCGATTTGTTGTTATTGATTAAGTGTTGCTGTTGTTGTTGCTGTTGCTGTTGCTGTGTCTATTGTTCTCGTTGTTGTCACTGTTTTTTTTGTTGCACGTTTAAATTGCAATCGGATTTCATCATCAGCAGCAGCCGCACAATCTGCAATATAAATTGAAAACGAGGCGATAACATTTTAAGTGCATTATGTCATTTTCATTCTTTTTTTAGTCTACCTGTGTGTGTGTCGCGTGTGTGTGTGTGTGTGTGTGCCCGTTGAGAGCCGAGGACACAGAGCTCTCGTCTGTCTGCCTGTCTGTCAACAGGGCGCCAGTTAATGCCGTAACTTTGTGTAATTAAAAAAGAAAAAACTGTGAACAAGCCAAGCCGCACAGGCGTGGGGGGAATTATAATGTGCACGTGTGTGTCTGTGTGTGTGTGTGTGTGTTATTAATATATACATGCGTACAACAACAGCAAAAAAAATAATAATCGTAGTAAGAAAATTGTAATTTCCGGCCCAGCAACCAAAGCTGAAACTGATGTTAAACAGAAATTGAAATTTCCGCTGGGCGAAACTGAAGCGTCATCATAATGATTCAAACGACTTTACCACACACAAACACACTATATATATATATATATAAATATATGTGTGTGTGTGTGTATGTGTGTTTTGTGCTTGACAAAAAGGGTCATGCGAGGGCCGCAAGTGCCGCATGAAAATTGGCAAACATTAATATATACACAATGTGTGTCAGTCAAGCAGGGCGTGCGGGGGCAGTTGCCAAGGACTCACTGTTACAAATCACATATATATATATATATATATATATATATGCATATATACACATATAGATTTCAGTTTGCTTGCGGCCTACTTCCGGTTTGAATTGAATTTATGCACGCTGCCTAAAAGTAGGCAATGTTTTTTTGCTGCGCTGCACTGTGCAAAGAGCAGCAGCGAACACACCCAGCCAGCATTTGTTGAGTTGTCCAGTTGTCGAGTTGAGCTGACTTAAATCAATTTGTCTAATAATAAACGTGGAACGAGCTGGCTTTTGCCAGCCGATTTCCGTTTGCAAATTCAATTATCAACACAAATATTAACCAATGGATTAGCACACGGCTTGGGCACGTGTCCCTCAAATCGTTTGTCCGCTCTTCCGCCTGTGCGTCCGCTCGTCCGTCCGTCCGTGTCTGACCGCATATCCGACTCAGCTATGTGAATTACACAGCTTTCAGAATTTGCTCAGTTTCTGTTTTTCTATTTTCTAATATTATTTTCTTTTTTGGGGCTAGTCGTCGTTGTGGCTGCCGTCATTGTCCTTCAATTGGGCAAATAAAAGTGTACAGCAAAACATGATTCACGCTTTTTGAGGTGTGACTTGCGACGAGCACTGTTTGAGTGTTTGAGTGTTTGAATGTTCGAGTGTTGAGTACTCTTTTATTTTTGTAAATTTGCTGTTGTTTACACTGCATGGACTCCAATGTTCAAGAATCCTCTGCGCCGTCTCCTCTTCTGTCTCTCGTGTCTCTCGAGTGTTGTTGTTGTTGTTGTTGTTGTTGTTGTTGTTGTTGACAAATAAGCCATATGCAATTGTGGGCATTGTCAATTGCTCACAAGAGCAGCAGCCGCAGTAGCAGCGGCCGCAGCGACAACAACAAAAAAATTACACAACAAGTAAGAGTGCTCTAGACGAATCAGATAAATACAATGAGAGCTCGACTGGGAGATACCCAGTACATTCACTTTTTTTTTCCAATATGGGTCCGCCTTATGGATCTATATCGACTGATAAGATCGGTCCCGGTTCTGAATTTCAATCGGTAAGAATGCAAAGTTGATAACCCAACCCGATTAATTTCTCTCATTATTATTGACTTCGATAAGTTATCAATTAGCTATCGCTACCTTAGCGATACATTTAAATAAACTCGGTTAGATTGTTTCGTTCAATATCATAGCATTTGCATCATTTAATTATAACCTCAACCCGAATTCGAAATAATTACAGTGCATCGAAATACCAAATAAATCTTTGGTAATCGATTATTATTTGCCTTATGCGATGAGGTCAGCAAGAGCAGATTTACACCTTACAGTTTGCACTGGGTCAATAACTACCTCGACTGAAGGGCTCGACAAATAAAGCGGAAAAGTCAATGGACCAATAGAATATATGAATATTTTGTAGCTAATTAAGCAAATATTTATTGCAACAATCGGAACAATCGATAAACCGAGAAATATTAATAAGTGCAGCAAATATGCAACGACTATGAATAGGAATGAGTTCTAAATCAATATTTATAGTAATCATTTTAGCTGATCGCTCATTTTCCACTTGTCTAAGGCTCATTAAATTTGCAAATAGAATGTTGAAATATTCATTGAACATTTAACGCTCGATTTTATCAATGTAATCTGATCAATTGTACAATTATTATTATTTATGCTGCATCTCCGTTAAATCGCTGATTTCATTATAATTGCCATTTTTATCGAAATTTTGCACATAACTAAATGCTGCCATTTATCGATAATTGGTTCATTGAACTGTTAAACTTGCTTGCGTTAGACAGAGACAGAGAGAGAGAGTGAGGGTCTTGTGTATATTTGTAGCACTGATCTAACAACTGCACTTATTTTACACCCACACAGAAGTTTGTTTGCGTGTGCCACGAATTTTAATTAGACAGCAATAACGACGACAGCGACACCGTTACCCAGAAGACACCTCATGCGTGTGTGTGTGAGCGTGTGCGTGTGTGTGTACTTTGACCCCTTTGGGCTGCCTGTTGGTCAATGTCAGTGTTGGACTTGGTCTTTGCTGCCTCTTTCGCTGTCGCTGCCTCTGCCTCTGTCGCTGCCTCTGCCTCTGTCCTCAGCCTCGCAGATTGAATTTCTTTGCATGGTTCAGGTTCAGGTTCAGGTTTTTCCATGCTCGCAGCCATTTTCCACTCGCGACTCGTTTTTCACAGTTCTTTTGCGGCTTTTTCAATTAAAGCTTGTTGCATGCACCACCAATCGTTTACGTGTCTCTCACACACACAGACACACACACACACACACACACACCTCACACCTCCCCCCCTCAAACGCTTTGGCTTTCTTTTGTGCGCTTTGTGGCTGCCTTTCTTGTCGCTGCTGGCGTCGCTGCCACTGCTGTCATCGCTGTCGACGCCGCTGCTGACGCTGCATAAAGTCTTTCACTTCTTTGCCATCCAAGTTTAGTTCAGTTCCAGCCGGCGTACGTAGCGCACGCGTCTTGCTCGAGTTCGAAAAAAAACGCATACAAAAAAAAACACACACAAAAAGCACAAACGAAATTCATAGCGATAACCGATAAGCGCAGCATAGAACGCAGCGCTCTCTCTTGCGCTCTCTTCCTCTTCTTCTGCTGTGCGTGTGTGCGTGCGCTTGAGTGCGTAACTCTCTTTCACTCTCTGTTTTTCGGTGCGATCGTCGTCCATCGTCCATCGTTCATCGTTCGTTTGTTCGTCGCTGGTTCGATTTCTTTGCGCATGGGCAGCGGGTACCGAAGACAAATACACGCATGCGCTATCGCCATCTCCCTCACACCCCCTTACCGTTCCGCGCAAAAGTGAAAATATTTGGAGAAATTTCTTGAGCAGAATTTCAGTTGCCCAGTTTTTTGTGTGTCAGCGCATTTAATGAGTATAAGCAAGCAGCAACAAAGCAAATCCAAAAATTCATTTCACAAATAAAAAAAAAGTTAGTGCTTAATTTGAAATATATATACATATATATATATACATATATTTGAATTCAACGAAAGTGTTTTTTTTCGCCACCACCAAATGTCATTGACCCAAATCTCTTTTGAACTCGCAAGCGGAACAAGCCAACAAGTCAACAAGCCAGCAACAACTTTGTAATTGGCCAATAACGCGCACACACAACCACTATCAACTACCAACAATTTGTTGTTCGTTGTTGTTGTTGTTGTAGTATCATCTCGTCAATCTTCAATCATTGTTGCTCTTACCATATTTTTGATGTCAAGTAAGTGTAAAAGATCGCCTGCGTGGCTAAAAATATGCAAACGGCGGCAAATATTTAACCTTGTTGTTTTTTTTTTATTGTCAAGAGAAGAGAGGGTGGCTGTGGCGGATATAGAGGTGGGGTTGCTGGGGATTATGTAACGTTGACGTAATATTTAGTCTAAAACTAAAGACGTGAAAGTTGCTGCAACAACAATAACAACAACAACAACAACAACAACAACGACAACAACCCTGTCATATTTTCGAAACCTTCATGTTGTTGTTTCTGTTGTTATTGTATTTGTAATATTAATCATTGCATATTTACAAATAAAATTTGCACACCCACAAAGGCAGACAGACAGACAAATGGACAGTTGGACAGTTGGACAGTTGGACACACTGTTAATACGAAAACGAAGACGCAGCAACATAAATAAACATGGATCACGGTCAGCGACAGACCCAAACAGATACACAGATTGTAAGATACACAGATACACAGATACTGATACGTCTATAGCTCGTTGCAATTCCGTTTCCAAAAAATAATAATAATAATAATGTTGCGAAAAGGTATTTTTTTCTTATACCCTGTACCCATTAATAAATGGGGCAAGCAGAGTTTTCTGAAGTGGTGTAAATGAAAATAGCAGCAGGTAGTTGAAAGTATATATAAATTATATATATATATGGTATATGTAACGGAAGGCATAGATATGTATATAAAGGTATATATATGAGACATATATGGTGTTTATAGAAGTAGAACCATACCATATTGCAAATAGGTATAGATAAGTATTCAAAAATATAGGCCATGAAGACTTGTCAAGTTTTATTTTCACTGTATTTTGAGACGAATCTAGGAGGATTTTCAACATTTATCTCAAATATAATATGCTAGAAAGCTTTGAGAATATTAAAAAAGTCTATTTAAGAACAGGGTATCTGCTAGTCGAGCACCCACACGACTCAAGCACTCTCACTTGCTTAAGCTTTGACATGTTGCTTAAGCTGATCCCTTGTTTCGCTGGCAAAACACACACTTTTAACACTCTTTTCGATGGAGGCTGCAATTACAACAATTTGAATATATATAGCTATATACATATATACGACATACTTATGGATATATCGGGCAATGTCTGGCAATGTGGCTCAATCGAGACAGCGGCCGCATTGACCCACTTTTTTGGCCACAGCGCATGCGCAAATGCATCGAAATTCCAATGGGCTTTTCCCTGCTTAACTTGGCCTTTCAGCAATCTCAATCAAGATATATTTATATGCGCATATATATATATATATATATATATATATATATATGTATGTGTGTATTTTTTTTATTTATATATATGCCACTCGATTTCATTGACTATTTCTATTGATTACGTGCGCCGATTTGTCGATTGACTTTTGACGAAATTTCTTTTTGTGCTTTCGCATTTAATGAATACAATCGTAGTATCCGTATTCTAAGCTGCACTCTCCCAGCATTTTTAATTTCCACTTCTAAATGGGTTGGCAGCGACATTAAAAAGTGAACAGCGACCCAATTGGAATATTTGATGGCCCAGTTAATGGTCTGTGTGTGACGCACTTACTGAAACACGGCCTAAAGTTTCCTACGTGCGAGATTACATAAGGACCATCAGCTTGAGTCGGTTTTTTTTAATGACCTGAAGCCACTGAATATGCGTAAGTGGGTATAATGCAGTTGTGTAAGCGTATGTAACAGGTGGATTAAAACAGTTAAGATCCCTTAAGCTATATGCAAATTCTTGACTTGATTTAGTTATTTCTGCATATGTCGGAGATTAAAACTTGGAATATAACTTCTCGTATACCATATAAAAATCAAGCTTATTTCATTTTATTGATAACTTTCATCGTTTCTTCAAAATCGATTACCGATAGCAATAAAATTCAACATTTTTTTATATTTACCAATATTTATATATTTATTTCTGAGAGAATTTCTCAGCATTGATACCAAGTAAAGTTCTTGGCTGTTGGGTTAAGGGTACCTCCTACTACCACCTCCTTTCATCCAACTACCCTAAAGCTACTATTTATTCCTACTTGATATTAATTCGAGAATTTATCACTTTATTCATTGGTTTAATTGGTTTAAATATTTAACACTGAGGCAAGCTCGATACATGATTTCAGTGTGGTTTTCTGGAAGTTGAGCTCTCTCGACTAGAACATTCTTATCTGTTTTGTCATAAGTCTCACTTGAGACCCATTAATTTGATGGAAATTCTTCTCTTGCTGCCCAGCTCTCTGCCCAAGGAATTCCCCTTTCTTCTCTCTGTAGAATTTCCATGCCCTGTTTGCCCTGCCATTGCCTAATCAAAATCACGTGCTCTCTCTCTCCCCCTCTCTCACTCTCTCGTGAGCCACAATTCATAAATCTTAATTTTTCAAAAATTGCAACGCAATTTCATAAATCAAAAGTGCCCAAAAATGTCGACTCGTGTGTGCAATCAACAAATATCCCCACATATATATATATATATATGTATATATATATATTTGCATGGTTAATTAGCCAAGGCTTGGCATCTCTTAATTGGGGCTGTAGACATTGTTCTTGCCTTAAATGGTATTTAGTCTTAGCTAAAAATAAATACACCTACAAACATATATAAATTCTAATTGTGAAATTATTTAATAACTATGTTTTTTTTTCCAGCTGAGCTCTTTTTTCAATTGCCCCGCTTGCAATGGGAAATTGTGCAGGGGGTAGGAGTAGGGGTGGGGGTATGGGCATGGGTATGGGTAGGGGATGGGGAGGAGGAGGAGGGGTAAGCGACGACAACGTTTCACTCGGTTTGCCCCATTATACACATTTAAATTTAGCTTTTATGCTGTAAACTGCGATGAGCAGCGCGCTTTGTTTGTTAATCAAAACGCAAAACGCAAATTATGGGCACAGCCAGAGAGCCAAAGAGAGTGACAGAGAGAGAAAGGGAAAGAGAGAGAAAGAAACAGAGAGAGAAAGAGAGAGAGAGAGAGAGGCATAGATCGCATACGTCCAGCAGATTAGCTCAGATTTATTCAATTACACACACAAAGCATAGATAACTTACGATAACTGTAAATGGGCTTGGGTCAGAAGGGAAGGGGTGGAGTGGGGAGGGGGGCGAGATGGGAGATGGGAGAGGGGACTGTAAAGGTTCAATAGTGTATTGTAGAATAGAGGAGGGCACAGACCCATTATGTGTTGATGCTGCATCCGCTCGGAATTTACACATATGTATGTATGTATGTATGTATTGTTGTTGTTGTTGTTGTTGTTGCTGCTGCGCCCCATTGTTGAAAAGTGAAAATATTTGATTTAAACTTTCGTTCGTCGTAATCTTCACTCAAACACGACAACAAAAAGTACTAAAATCAACACCAAGAATAAAAAAATATACGAAAAAAATCCAACAACCACTCTTGCAATGCAAAACAACAACAACAACCACAACAACAACAACATCAGCAAAAAACAGCTTGTTAATACCAGAATGCATGAATTACAACAACAAGAAACAAAAAATGCAAATTTATTAATGAACGCAGTTTTTTAGAAATGGGTTTCTTTTCTCAAGGCCTTTTTTATGAACTTTCTGCGAAATGTTTTGCAATTTTTATATAATTTTGTATTTATCTGCATGGATATTTATAAATTTATGGACATGTATGTAAATAAAGACCTCATCTCAATTCCATTGCTTAATAAATTAAGTTAGTTCACTATTTTAATCAGCTGAATTAATGGGAAGATTTATGTTAAACTCAGCTTGTGGGTCACAAACATATTTTTTCAGTTTTAGTTTTATTAAGTAATATCGCTTGATAATTTTATTATTTCAGACTACATAATATCGTAGTAGTTGAGTTTTTCTGAATTTAGGTTCCAATTACGATTCTGGTATTGAATCTTTATTTGCATTCAATATTTGATATGGCTCGATGATATAATGTTTTATAATTCTAATGAAATCCAGCAGCATTGTCAGCAGGTGTCGCAAATTGCGATTCTGAATTTCATTTTGCAAACATTCCATTTCGCTTCCGATTTGTCATTTTTTTACTAATGTGCATATTTTTTAGTTTATGTGCATAGTCAACAAATAAACTTAATTAACCTATTTGATGACTTATGAGTGGAATAAAAAATAATTAGTTGCTTTTTAGGAAAGTATCTGAAATTGTGACGAGAAATCGCTAAGCATACAACTTATGCGCAAACATATTAAGAGTAACTATTTAGAACACATATTCAGAATATATAATAAATATATATATATATATGTATATATAATATATAATGTTTATTTGAATGGTATTTAAATCTGGACAATAATATAATTAATGATTAAAATTGCATGAAAAATTTTGAGCTGAAGCCAAAATTACAACAACGGTTTATTAATATGTCAAATATAAATTTTATTAATTGTTACTCCAAATGCATCAATGGAGGGGGAGGTAGGGGGGGGGGATAAGCTTTTAGTCCCATTGAGTGATTGTGTCTGCCTTTTGGCAAGGGTATTGGCTCGAAACTCGAATTCGAACTCGAACTCGCAACAAAAGCATCGTATGAGTAGCCAAAGTCAGTTGTTGATGTTGTTGTTGATGACGCTGACGATGATGATCATGATAATGATGATGATGATACGCGTCACGATTATAGGAAATGGGTCAGACACACATACAAAACCACACACACACATAGTAACAGTGTAACTACCTTGTCAAGGCAGGTTGAATGTTTACCGTTTAACAGCACTCAAACTCAGACACACATACACACACACACACACGCATACACAATTTTTACACATCGGTGCAGTTACAGTTTGGTCTTCATGTTTGCTTAACACGCGCAGAGGCGTGGTTCGTTGCAGCAGCAGGTGGAGGGGGCCCGAGGGGGGTGGGTCAGTTTATAGTACTTGATGGGTCTTGAGTTGCCGTCGCTGCCGCTGCCTCTGCTCTTGGCTTAGGCGCGCGAATTTTTAACGTAAGAAAGAGAGCGATAGAGAGAGAGAGAGAGAGAGAGAGGGTGTAAGGCAGGGGAGAGAGCAGGCGGGGAGAAGGCAAAATCATGCTATGGAAAAAAGTTGATTTTCAAGAAATTTCACTTTAGAATGAGCGACCTGCCGAAGAAGAAGAAGAAGAAAACAGCAGACGCAGACGCTGAAGAAGTGGCTGACCGAAAGAAACTGGAAACTGGATTGCCAAGTGGGAAGCTCCATTGATAAATTTACAGTTACGTGATGGCGATGAGAGAGCTTTGCGTTGCTCTGCGCTGCGCTGCTCTGTTCGATTGTCATCAGATCAGATCAAGTTTTTTTGTATTTAAGCTTTAATTACACTTTGTTTGCTGGCCTCTCCAAAAAAAACACCGGATATGATTCGATAATATCTCTGATGAGAGGGGAAAAAAGAGCTGTGCCAATTTCGTCGAGCATTTTAACACATTTCTTGACAAACTAATAAATGCTGAGTCAATGAAAGAAATTTGTATATACAAATGACCAAAAAAAAAAAATATCTTAAAAAAAATTGAAATCTCGGCTCTCTCTCTCTCTCGCTCTCGCTCAGTCTGGAAATAGATTTTTGCTGTACGTCAAATGAAAACGAAAGTTTCGAAAAAGAAAGAGACAAAAAAATTACCAAATTTAAATAAAAAATAAAACAACAACAACAAATTGCGGAATTTAGATATTTAAAAGTGAAAGCCATGGATATGGGCTGGCCCTAAAAACTTTTGGACTTGGCATTTTTTTTTTGTTAAGACGCATTTCAAATAGAGACATCAAAAATATTTCCTCACAGCTAACAAAAAACATTGCTTGACAGTTCCTGTCTATGTTCAATATTTGAATTTCGCATAGTTGCCGATTATTATTGTTGTTGTTGTCGCCTTTTTTTTATGGTAATTAGCAAAAGGCAATTACGGCAATAATTTCCCTATTCGCTGGGTGCAAAGTCCCTGCAGTCTCCCTCTCTCTCGTACTTTTTGCTGTTTGGCGAAAAGTGGAATGGGGTAAGGGGAAATAATGTCGCTGATGCTGTTTACGTGTGAGAAAACTTGAACCCTGATCGATATAAATGTGTATGAGATGTACAGATGTACTCTGCACTTACACATACGTATACACTTGGGGTGCTTTTCTCCACTTTTGTTCTTATTGCTCTTTTCTTCTAATGCACACACATACGCAGAGTTCTAGCGAAACGGTTTATTTTCTACTAAAGCTTAAACAAAGCCACAATCACTTAACAACATTTGCACACGCCATTTCTTGTTGTTGTTGCCGTCAATTTTGTGTTGACAAAATTTTATACAACTTTTCACAACTTGAAATTAGTGAGAAAAAATGACGTTTGTTTTGTTTGTCAATAAACGGATAGGTAATTCCGCAGAGCATATACGTTTATTTAGGGTGTATCTCATTAAAACATATATTTAATTAATTATATTTGTGTTTTTGGTGATCACACATTTAAGTCGTATAACAGTTGTGCCTGTAAGTAATATAACAGTTGAGCTGGTAAGGTAACATAACAGTTGAGTTAACATACAGATACAAATTGAGCGAAATTCTACTTCTTCTATGCTTCTTCTATTATTGCTCAATGCATTTAATGCCCGCATGTAGAACGAAGAAATGGGCGCTTTTCTAAGCTCTGCAAGCGAGTGGAGCTTTTGTGTTGCCAGTCTTGCTCTCTCTCTCTCTTATTCTCTCTTCCATTGAAAAGCTTCTCTTGCGTTTCGTTACAGCGCATCTGATTAACAGTTAAGCTGAAGCGATTGCTTTACGACTAACTCAAGTTGTTCCTAAATGCAACAAGAAGAAGAATTGTAAGATGTGTGCGTGTGTGTGTGAAATATGTCTGTCAATCAAGACGGTTAAGCAAATTGAACACATTTCAATATAGAATGCCTGGTGGCAGTGGGCAGTGTTCGCATTCGTCAACTGTCATCGATATCGACAGCAACACAAAGCTCAAACAACGTGCTTGGGTTTCGGTAAAGCGGCTTAAAGTTTCAAGGATCTTTTTAGAATTAATATCCTGTGTGCTCAACTGTGCGTTTCATAGAGAGTTGTGTGTGTGTGCTTAAAAGGATACTAACGACAGTTATATATATATATATTTTTTTTTTATTGTTCCTATTTTTATTGTTTTTTTTCTGTGTTTTGGTTCAGACGTCATTGCATTTGAAGGACAACAAATCGCAGCACCGACGTCACAACTGCCAAAATTTCTTGTTGCTGAATGACAAACATTTTTGGTTTCTTCACACACAAACATACAATAACATACATTTGTGGCAGGCAACTATTTTTAGGCATTTGCTTCTTCCTTCGTTTGTCATTCTGATCGATGGACTGCCATAAAGACTCTTTGACTGCCTCTCAATCTGTCAGTCTGCTTGATATGGGTTCGCAGCTGTAACACACCCACACCCCCACGCCCACTCGTTTTTTTTGGGGCTAAATATAAACGGTTACAGCTGTTTTTTGTCAAATCTAAAAACAATTGGCTCTTTTTTTGCTTAATCCGCACATAAAAAAAAAAAATTAAATTCAATTTATATCCAAGTTTATCCAAGGCTCAAATCTTCATTGCAGCCCACTTGAATATTGTGTTAAATTTAATTTTTTCTTTTTATTTTCGAATACATTTTGAAATTTAAAAAAGAGGTCAGCAAACAAATAAAATATAATATAATTGGCTACCAACTGTTGATTGGCGTAGATAGAAATGAAAAATCAATGGGTATTCGCAAATCGATTGGGTATTATTTAAAATAGCAATATATACCTAATTAAATCTAATTAGTAATAGATATATAAAATTATTAGTTTTCCCCCAATTTATTCCTCAATTAAATATTAATATTTCTCTTCTATTTCTCACTATTTTACAGCTAAGCAGCAAATACAAATTTAGCACACCGGAAACGGAAACACAGATTTCACTTCTACTTCTTCTTCTTCTACAAACACTCCCGCTCGTCTCTACCACAATTTTCAAGCAACAATACAAATAAAAATAAAAGACATAAATAAGGAAAATGGAAAAACGCTCAACGGCGACAGCAGCAGCAACAACAACAACATTTTCATCGAAATTCGATGAAATTTGAGTACAATAATTAGCTAAAAAATAAAGAAGTAGAAGAAACCAGAAGCACAAAAGCAAATTTAGCCGCAGAAAGTGTTCCAAATACAACAACAACAAACCGAAAACTTCCCAAGAAAATAGAAAGAAGAAACAAAAAACACTTCCAAATAGAAAAAGTAGAAATATAGCGAAAAACGAAACTTGAACAATAAGTCATTAATATTTTTAGCTAAAAAGCGCAAATGATCAAAACTGCTTCCTAAAAGCTCTAACATATAAGGAAAAGAGAAACGAAAAGAAACAAAGCAGAGGAGAAGAGAAGAGAGAAAATAAAAACAACAGCAGACAGCAGTAGCAGCAATAACAGCACGTAACGGCAATAAAAGAACGCAACGAACATGTCAAACGCCGTCGCTAACAAAACAGAAACGGAAAACTGCATCAGCAGCAGCATCAACAACAACAACAACAGCAGCAATAACAGCAGCAGCAGCAACAATAACATTAAGAGCCTCAAACAGAGGCCACAGCCCGCACAGCAACCGCACAGCAGCATCAGCAGCAATAACAGCAGCAATAACATCCACAACAACAACAACAGCAGCAGCAGCGATGCAGCATTTTCTTTACTGAACGGCACTCATTCATTGCATCAGCGCAGCAATGGTCTCTATAACGCTATCAGCAACTATGCCAGCGCCGGCAGTGGCAGCGGCATCGGCAGCAGCAGCAGCGGAAATGCTGGAACAACAGCAGCAGCAGCAGCAGCAGCATCAGCAGTGCTGCTCAACGGGGCAGCGCCAGCAACAGCGCTGCCCAGCAATGGCGTCATGCAGTCACCCTACGAAAGCTATCAAGTCGATGATGCCAGCTATGTGCCCATCGGAACGTTCTATGGCGGGCGCAGCGTGTTCATAACGGGCGGCACTGGCTTCATGGGCAAGGTGAGTGTTATCGATTAATCGACTTATCGCATAGCTTACAGCACTAGAGAGAGAGTGTACTGATTTGTGCTCAGCTTATGGGTTAACATTAAGGTTTCAATGTCAGCTTAAGAGTTAATACTGCTATAGTTACAATAACTATTCTAGGTTTAAGTTTCAGGTTAAGTGTTTGTACACGGTTTAAACATCAGCTTAAGGATTAACACTGTCAGAATGCGCATATTCGCTTAAGGGTTATTACTTACAATCCAACATCAGAGTGCAAGTACTTGTTCAAGGTTTAAGCGTTAGCTTAAGGGTTAACACTTTCAATACTTGTTCAAGATTTACCAATATCAGAGTGCAAGTACTTGTTCAGGATTTACACGTCAGCTTAAGGGTTAACTCTGTCAGAGTGCGCATTCACGCTTAAGGGTTAAGCGTACTTAACTCCGCTTTCAATTCGAATGCTAATCAATTTTTATAGCCTACTTTGATGGGCTGTGTATTAAACTCAATAGAAGTCACGCATACGCCACGTGTGTCAACGACCCAATTGGGGATATATAAATTCTTGATCAGCCGAATCGATATAGCCATATACGGAGGGGACGTAGTGACGGATAGAAACAGAGAATCAGAGGAAGAGAATGAGTGCTCAAGGCGCATCTCAGCTTGTAAATTCTACTACTGCTGTTGACTCATCGTCTTGGCATGTCCAAAGTACACTTACACAACCACACACACACACAAACACACACACAAACACACACACACACACACAAACACACAAATAAATAAATAAATGTTACAATTATTCGGCATACTTCATAGTTCGAATAGGGTTCGACTTGTACACTTGTGAAAAAACACAATCCGTTACACAAATCAAGTTTATTCCAGTTTATATAAAAATGTAATCACTAAAAGTATTTTCATTGAAGAAACTACTTTTATTATTTATGACTACAGGGTATCTGCTAGTCAAAATCTCGCCACTGAAACATTCTAGTTTCTTTTCAGATTGTAGGTCTTAATTTAGGTTTTTCATTCAAAATTTGCATTTTTTTTTGTCACTGTGTAAAATATCCTTCGGCTGTTGTGCCAATTTCAGACATGCTTTTGCATATGTGTGCGTGTGCGTGTGTGTGTGTGTGTGTGTGTGGTGTGTGTTGCATGCCCTCCTGCCTGCGCCATTATGACATGTAATCGCTGGCGTCGGCGCCGCACAGACTGCTACCCAATTGCACAGTGTGGCAAAAGCTATTTGCATTTGCTGCTGTTGCTGCTGTTATCGATTTTGTAATCCAGAGCAGTGTAATTTAAATGCCATAACCTGCGCCAACTGTACGTCATAACAGAAAACGCCCAAGCCAGCCAACCACTCAACACTTAGCACCCCCTTACCCCCATACCACCTCCCCTTTCCACACACGCCCCTTTCACTTGTCATCATAATTATCTGTCTCACTGTAATTTTCATTGTGTACAATTTTCACTTCGTTGCCTTTTTTGTTTATTTTCCCTTTGGGGGTGCAACGAGCTGCTTGCAGTGCTTCCTCTTCCCGACAATATCCCTTACACTCGCACACTCACACTCACACCTACACTCATAGTACCACTCACACCCACACTCATGAGTGTTTATTGTTAACCACTCGATTTGTGTTTAACCATTCATTTGATGTCCCTTGGCTGCTCACTTCAATTCACTAGGCGCAAGTTAATAGCGGTTGCAGCGTTTAGGGGTGAAGATGGTGGCGCGGAGGGGGGGGGGGAGGGACTAGGGTTATTTAACTTGGCCTGATTGGTTGACCATAATTATAGTTTATGGCCTAATGAGTATGACTTGGCTGTAAGTTGGAAATGAGTTTACTTTGGCGCCAGAGTGAGACGGAGACAGAGAGACTACACTGTAAACAATTTTTATACGAATTGCAACATTTAAATAATGTTTTTGGGTTCGAAATTCAATATGAATTTCGACTAAGAAAAGCAATTTCAACTTTGAATGCAGTTTTAATCCATGGTTTAAAATGTTCCAAAAAATATATTCCTTTCGAAAATAAGTTGATTTTTGATGAAGTTATGGCTTGGGAAAGTTTTGAATCACTTCCAGAGCTTGCGCCGTCTATATAGTTATTAATTAACCCAATTTGATATCTATATCTTAATATATATATTTATTTTCATTTTTATTTTTATTTTAGGTGTTGGTGGAGAAACTGTTGCGCTCATGTCCGGATATAAGAAACATATATCTGTTGATACGACCGAAACGTGGCCAGGAGGTTTCCACGCGTCTCACGGAACTGCTGAATGCACCGGTAACTATAGATCTATAAATAAATCCCCAACTCAAGCCAAAAACTAATTGAGAATCATTGTATCAAATAGCTCTTTGAATCATTGCGTCGCGAGAAGCCCAAGGAATTGAGCAAAGTCATACCCATATCCGGTGATATAACATCCGAGGAGCTGGGCATCTCAGAGAGCGATCAGGTGAGTTAATTGAGGAATTTAATTTACTATATATCTTTATCTTTACCTCTCTTTATCTTTATCTATTAGACCCTACTTTGTCGCCACGTTTCCGTTGTTTTTCATTCAGCTGCCACGGTGAAATTCGATGAGAAGCTCAAACTGTCTGTCACAATCAATATGCTGGGCACGAAACGTTTGGTCGAGCTCTGTCATCGCATGATGGCCTTAGACGTGAGTAGCGGCTATAACTATATATATCAATATAACTCTCATCTAGTGAAATTTGTACTTCCCACGGCAGGCATTAATTCATGTGTCCACTGCGTACTGCAATTGCGATAGAACCGATGTATCTGAGGTTATCTATGCGCCACCCTATAATCCCGATGATATCATCTCACTAATCAACTGGCTTCCGGAGGATATACTCGATCAGGTGCGCCTCAACTCAGTAGTGTAGTAACTGCCTCAATCTAATCTATTTATTTCGTTATCTACTTGGATTATTCCCAGCTGACACCTCGACTCATTGGCAAGCGCCCCAATACGTACACATTTACAAAAGCCTTAGCGGAGCATATGTTACTTAAGGAGGCTGGCAATCTGCCCGTTGCCATTGTGAGGCCCTCAATTGGTAGGTTCAAAATTCCAGCAAACTATCTAGATTAGTTCCAATTACTGGAATTAATATCAAATGTTTTTTTTTCAGTGACTGCCAGTCTGAATGAGCCGTTTGCCGGTTGGGTGGATAACTTCAATGGGCCAACGGGTCTGGTCTCGGCGCTGGCCAAGGGCATGTTCCGCACGATGATGTGCGAGAAGAACTATGTGGCCGATATGGTACCTGTCGATATTGTGATTAATCTGATGATTGCCGCCGCCTGGCGCACAGCGACGCGTAAATCCAATAATTTACTCATATACAATTGTTGTACCGGTCAACGCAATCCAATCATTTGGTCTGCGTTCGTCGAACACGCCATGTGCAGCGTCCGCAAGCATCCCTTGGGTATGTCTCACAACTCCAGCTGATATCCCCAAATCCCTAATCCGTTATCCTTAATCCTTGATCGTCTTTCAGAGGGCTGTCTGTGGTATCCAACTGGCGTGCTGCGCATGAATCGTCCAATGAACACGCTGAACTGTATATTAACACATTTTCTACCGGCCTACATACTGGATGGAGTGGCGCGCATCATGGGCAAGAAGCCATTGTAAGTACACTGACAAAAATAACCAGCTAAATACGGGCAAATCATCGAGCTTCAAAAAGCGAACAACTTTGATTCAAGTTTCTAGTCTTCTCTCTGCTTATTCTCATTCCCTTTCTGAAAAGCATATTCTTTATTTGAGTTTGTAGAAGCTTGATTTGAGTAATTAAGCTTTCCAGCTTAGAGCTTTTACACAGACAGAGCAGAATTGTACAGCTACTTTCAAGTCTTTATAAGCAATTCTCTGAGTGGATCAATCTTGAATCCAGTTTGTTCGCTTTTCTCTATTTATTATCATAATACTTATTCCTAGCTAGAGATTATCGAATTTACTTTGATAATCAAAGCTTTAAAGCTTTGAGCTTTACAACAGATAGCGATGTTAAGCTCATTAAACTTTGCAGATCTGCTTAGTTAATGCTCTATCTATATTCGATTTTTGTTAATTTCGCTTATACCTTATTTGAGATGGTAGTATTTAGAGTTGAGATCGTAAGTTGCAAGCTTTAAGCTTTTGCACAGACGGGTCTTTGCAGATCCTATTCTATAAGGAATCTAGAATTAATAATCAATTGTTGGTTCGTCTTTCTCCATTTTCTCATTCTCATTTTAAAGAACATATTCCAAATTTGTTGAAGCTAGAATTGAGGATCAAAGCTTGCAAGCTTTGAGCTTTTGCTGAGAAAAGCTCACTTCCAAATACTAATAAACGGTTTCCTTTTCGCTTTTCAGTGTTGTCAATGTACAAAATAAAATTGCCAAAGCTGTCGAATGCTTAGAATACTTTGCCACACGCCAATGGAGCTTCAAGGACGACAATGTGAACGGTCTGCTGCACACGCTCAGTCCCAAGGATCGTGAGATATTTGTGTTCGATGTGCGCAACATTAACTGGGATAATTACGTGGAACGTTATGTACTGGGCTTCAGGGAGTTTTTGTTCAAACAGCGGCCCGAATCGCTGCCAGCCAGCAGAAAGCGCATGGTCAGGTATGTTGTCGATGAAGTATATAATGACTATATATATAACTGAGATTTATATGTTTTTGCAGACTGTACTATCTGCATCAGCTGGTCAAAGTTGTGCTTGTGCTGCTCACCTGGCGTTTTCTCATGTCGCGCTCGAAGCGCTTGAATGATATTTGGAGTGCTTTTCTCGACAATGCGCTGAAAATCGCGCGTTTGATACCATTTTTGTAATTAAGCGGCCTTTTCAGGGCTGATGGCAGAGACAAACAACAACAACAACAACAACAATAACAAACAAACAACATGCAACATGCAACAACAACAAACCAACAACAACAACAATACAAACAACAACAGCATAATTCTTGTCTGGTGATGTTCTTCATATTTTTTGCAATTTCTAAATGCTTTACATTTTAGAGGTTTTTAGCAAATAATTATAATCATATTTTTATATATGTTAAACGAGTAAAACCAAACCACAAACAAAAACAAAAACAAAAGCAAAATGCAACGGGTTAATGGCAACAACAACAACAACAATTAACACACACACCCACACACCAGTGTGTGTGTGTGTGTTGTGTCTGCTGTCTGCTGTCAGGTGTTATTAAAATTACGCAAATTGTGCAATTTTTTGAGATACTTTTAAAATGCCTCTCTCTAAGAAAGGGTGTCGGTCGGTCGGTGTTCCCCCCCCCATTCCTCTCCCACTGTCCCAAACTCCCCCCTATATATCTATCTATCTCTCTCTCACTCTCGTTGGCGAGTTGAAGAAGTAATTTTTGTAAATTTTGTGCAGTCAACTAAGTAAAAATACAAATAAAAAATAAAAAACTCTAATATATATATATATAATACAAAACTAAATAATATATATATATATATGTATATATATATATATATATATACAAATAAAATATTCCACCTTCGCGAAAAAAAACACACACACACAACACACAAATGAAAAATCTTGAGATGACGATAAATTCGTACTAAATTTATTATGGGGATATATATGTATAGTATATATATATATATAGTAAACATAACTATGTCAAAGATAATGAAGCAATTTTGCAGTAATTAGTAAATCAGAAAACAAAACAAAACAAAAAAAAACTATTTAAAGGCAACAAAAATGATTAGAGAGAAAAAACAAAAACAAAAAATGAACAGAAAAAAAAAAACTATAAAAATGGCTTGTTATTGCTTTAAATTACATAAACGTAACGTAAACTATGCTAATTAATTAATTATAAATATTATTACTAGTTTTAACATTTTTACAATTACAATTAAGTTTTCAATTTATATATTACAAACAAAAAAAAAACAAAACACAAATGCGAAAACAAAATTATATACGACAAAAACAAAAGAACAAAAATTGAACAAAACAAAACAAACAACAAAAAACAAACAACAAAAAACAAAACAAGCAGTTTATAAATATACAAAATTCAATTTATGTATAAAAAAAAAACAAAAAATATATGGCGAAAATGAAGCAAAAAGGAAAACCAATAAATAATTAAACAAAAAAAAATTATATTTATATATACAAAAATCAGAACATAATTTCTTAGCATTTGCAGCCTAAAATTCAAATGAAAATCTTATATATATATATATATATATATATATACATATATATGTATATATATATATATGTATAACTGTGCAAAGTTTTTGACATGAGATTGTACGTCATTATTAAATTTATAATATATAAATCAATGAAAAAAAAGAAGCGAAATTCAAACTGAATAACACAAAGAACAACAATAACAACAACAACAACAACAACAACAACAACAACAACAACAACAACAACAAAAAACATATAGTAAGAACATTCCATCCAGTTAGTAGCAAAAACAGGGTCATCCAATTCTACTAGATACACTTTCCAGTCCCAGTCTGCGCCACATTCAGCCCCCTTCTGCTACCCCTAGCTATCCACTCAAGTTAAACCCAACTCATCAGATTTGGGCTCTTATCTCTCTCTCTCCAGACACACATATTTCGTGCAATTAATATTTTTATGTTTTATGCCTAAAATTTATGATATATTATTTTAAATATGTTTTGTCTTTTGTAAATTGCAGCGCAACAATAAAAAAAAAACAAATACACTTCCAAATAATGACAAAAATACAAAACGAATAAGAAAAAGAAAAAGAAAAGAAATTAAAACTCGACTTTATTCTTGTTTTATTTTTTTTATATATAAATTTAGAGCCTAGTGAAAAAAAATATAAACTAACACAAAAAACTATGAAAAATAACTATAATAAATTAAAAATGAAAACAAAAAAAAAAACAAAAACAAATTGTAAAACGCTATTAAAGGTTTTAGTTCTTATTGGCATGCGAAATAAATTGAATTTAGTAATTTTTCATTAGAGGAGAAGATGTGTGGAAAACTGACGAAGAAAGAACAACTAAAGAAAAAAGATTAAATAAAAACCATTAAGGAAATTGTAAAAACCAACAGTGTGTGTTTTTTCTCAAAAAAAGAGGGAGTGGGTAATATTATTTTTAATTTTAATAATGAAAATACTTTTTTGTTTTTTTTTTTTTGTACACATGAATTCTCATTTATTATTATTTATTTTTCACTTGCGGTTTTCACAATTCATGCGCTTACACGCTACCATCTTTAAAATTGTCACTTTACATCGGCTCTCAATATACATACTTATATAATTTTGTTGGTTTTTTGTTGGTTTTTTTTTTGTTTTTTATTAATTTTGGTTTGTGGCCTGTGTGAGATGTTCGTTTGAATTCTTTGCCATCGACAAAAAACAAGGACATGCAAAAAATCAAATCTATTCTCATATAGAAATTGTGTTTGTCTTGTGCTCAATTAAATTGTACACAAACATCGTTTTTTTTTTCAATTGGGGGCTTGATTTGAGACATGTAGAGTATTTTGAGAAAAGGTGGTTTTATTTAGAAATATTTTTTGGGTTTTTGTTTGTGAAAATCATACATAGTTCTCCTAACTCAAGCACATTTTGAATATATATTTTAAGAGTTGACTTATTTATTTTGATTGAGAGATTCGATTGAGAATTTGTTCAGCAAAAAACCTCCACATCTTACATCGTATGTATTTATGAATTTTTATTGTTTTTCTTTTAAGTGCTTTGCTTTGCTTTTTTTTAGTAAACACTAAATGGACTTGTTTTTTTTTTTGTTTTTTCTTTTTTTTTTTGTATGCTTAAGTGCCGTTTTTTTGTTTTCACTTTTCTTTGCCTTTATTATTTGTTTTGCTCTCATTATCCATTATGCTTCTTGCTCACGCCCCTTTAACAATTTCCATATACATATATTTAGTTTTATATATATATTTATTTATTTTATTATTATTTTTGTTTTTTGTTTCTTAGCACACTTTTCACTAACTGCCTGTTCGATCTAAACTCACATTTCTGCTTACAAAAAATGTTGTTCTAGTCTTTACGTTTCTGTTTTTCTTCTTCATCTTCATCTTCTTCTTCATCTTCATCTTCTTCTTCATCTTCATCTTCATCTCCGTCTTCATCGTCGTCTTCTTTTGTTTTGCTTTAAATGTAACAAAATAATTTTTACCATTTAAATGAAAACCTTCAATTTTGACATTATTATATATATATATATATATATATATATATGTATATATATATATGTACATATATATTTAATATTTGTTTATAGCTAGAGCTAATTTACGCCTGTAACTTTAATTTATTTGTTTATATACTCTTTGCATTCAACGGGATGTTTCCATGCCTCATTTTTGTTGAGTATACAAAAAAAATACGATTTATTGTTGTTTTTCTCGTTATATACTTATTCACTTAAATAATGCGCACTGTTTTATAGTATTTGTTGTATATTTGTTTTTTTTTTTGCTTTCTTTCTTATTTTTTTACAAATTTCGTTGCGACATTTTATTGTTGAGCAATGAAGTGTATCCAAAACTACTGATATTGGGTTGGCGACATATCAATAAAAAAAAAAAATTATAACAAAAAATGCCTACTACCATTAAATATAAATGTATTTGTGTATATTGTATAAATATGTTTTCTCTGGTTGGCAAAATATACATAAAAAAGTACCCAAAAACTTTTGAATTGCGCGCCAACATTAACAATATGTGTATGTATGCGTGTGTGTGTGTGTGCGTGTGTGTGCGTATGTGTGAGAGATAAATATGTAGATCTTGTTCAGGTTCTGGACTTAGGTACACAAGGTGAGTCATATTCAGGGTACAATGTGGAGATTATGTGGAACCCACCAAGCAAACGACACACATAGAGAGTCCACACTCCTCGGCTGTGGTTCATATGCGGAGAGCGGAGGCGCAAACCATTCAGCAAGCAGAGCAAGAGCAACTCGACTGCTTCGGTGGCCTTCGGCACGCCGCTCTCAGCATACGAAGTCAATTTAACGACTCCCTCAATGTGTTGCTCGCTTCGCTTCGTTGTGGAACGTAGGCTGTTAATGGAGATGCAGTTAATCTTGACAATTGTTTTGTATGCAATTTTAATCCATCCACCACAACCACAAAAAAAAATATAATAAAGTGTTGAAAATTAATACGTTTTTTTCGCTTACATCTTACGCATATTTGTTGGGTATGTAGTTTTTTCATTTTTTTTTTTTTGTATTTTTTGGGGGGTTTTTCTGAGACGCCCTTACAACATGCCTCGGCACAACCATAATAGATACACATATAAGTAAGTACATAGTATAAATGTATACACACACACACACACACACACACACGCAGATCCATCTATACATATGTGTGTGTGTGTGTGCGCAAAGTACTCTTTAAGTTTCATCAACTAATGCAAATAAATCGCATTTGAGCAAAAATGTTTAGTTTAAAGTTAAGTTCTAAATTTTTTTAAGCTGTGGATGTTGAGATATATTTGAAGCTTTTTTTGTTTTTGTTTTTTTTTTTTTGTGAAATAATGTGGAGCATATTTATTTGATTCGAATTCTTTGCTTTCAACTTAGTTGTAATGCCTATATATATATATATATATATGTATATATATATAGATATAGATGTACATAGCCAGTATACATTTATACATATATATATATTCTTATGTTTTTATTATTATGCGTTCTCTTATGCATACGTGTGTGGCTACACACACTCATGCACATGTAACACACCCACCTTAAACACACACATTGAATATGCTTACATTTTAGATATACATATACATATACATCATATAAATTAAATGTTTTTCGTTAATACAATATTTTTCTTCTTCTTTTGTTTTCTTCTTTCACTAAATTGGGCGCATAATTTTTCGCAATTTCATCCCAATTTTTGGATTCCAATTTTTTGTTTTGGGTTTTTTTTTGTTTTTACTTTTTTTTGTGGGTGTGTATTGTATAATTTATCAAGTTTTTGGTTGTTAAATATAAATATGTATGCCATTTACTTTGTTGTATATTTTTAATGCCATGTGTATATATATTTTTATAAAAATTATATAATTTAAAGCTTGTTTGTTACGTCTGAACTAAATGTAAACAATTTGAATAACCAACTCGCGACCTTTGACCTCTCGACCTTGCAGTTAAACACATGCAGAAACAATGAATATATGTTTTTATTTTTTTTATTAATTAATTAATTTATTTTTTGTTATTTTGCTTTCATTCTCTTAATTATTTAAACAAATGCGAGTGGCACAATTAAAGCTGTTGCTGCTCTCTTTCCCTCTATTTCTTGCTCGTTCCTTTTGTCTCGCTTTTTGCTTGGTCAACGCAAACATTTTTGGAAAATATATATCAATATTTTGTACACTTCCTAATTTTTGTTTTTTAATTCAACACAAAATTGAGCCGAACAAAAATGTGATGAAAAAACGGAGAATTAAGAACAAAAAAAACATGGAAAACACATTTTGGTTTCCTCAAAAATTTCGTTAATGCTAATTTGTTTTTCGTTTTGTAAACATACAACTGAATTTTCATAAAAATCACCCTGTAAATTGTAGTTTTTTTTTTCATTTTCAATATTCTTTATATATATATACATATATATATATATGTATGTGTATATATGTAATTTACATGCTACATTTAGCTTAGATATAAAATACGTAAGTTCATATGCTACGACGGAAGCTTTTATTTACAGGTCAAATACGGAAACGAATATATATATATATATATATATATATGTAACAAAAGATCGGGGTAATACAAAATATATATATGCATATATATGCTCGATGTTTGTATATGGACTACGTTGCATTTAATAACTAAACACAAAAGTAAATTAGTTAATAAATTAATAAATGACTATGCGTTTTTTATTGTTTTTTTTTATATTATTATTTTTTTTTGTTTGTTTTTGTTTGAATATATATTTATATATGTAAAAAATCGAAATTTGAATTTTGGTTTTCTTTAGGAATATTGTTTAGCATTTCAGTCATCAGCTTAAAACATAAAATTAATAATAATAATAAGAAACAATGAAAAATAATAAAATACTCGGCACAACTCAAGATACATATTTAAATATTTGTTTACTTATATACAACCTCTTCGCAATTGGCAAAACTAATTAATTTGGCTTACAAAAACTAAACTAAAACTAATTTGTCAACTAATTTCTCATCTCATTTATAATTTGTAATTATGTATTTTTTTTTTTACTCAATTACGCGTACAAATTTTATGTGTTTTTTCATTTTTCTTGTTTTAATTATAAATTACAATACAATTTTTTGTGAAGTTCTTTCTCACTCGATTTTTGTTTTGTTTTGTTGGTTGCTATAAATATGCTCAAACAAATTGTGACACTGACATTAAATGTATCGATATTTATCGATAGCTTTTTAGCCATAGGGGTAGCTGCAGACACCCTTAGAAATAGACAGACACCCTCTGAGTGTTTTTTTCTTGCTTCTTCTTTTGTTTAACAACTGATTTCGGAATGATTGTTGTTGTCCTTGTAGCGCTCCGCATAGCCCTGAATGGTGAAGGGTGAATCATTTGCACCGATTTCCGTTGCTGCCACTGCCACTGCCACTGTTGCGGCGGAAGTGTCGCCGCCATTGATAATCACTCCATTTCCGGTTGGCAGCGTGCCATTCATTTTGCTGCTGTCCCGCTCCCGTTCCGCATCCCCCTTGAGCTGCACCTGCACATTGGCATAGGATTTGTTGCCAGCACCAGCAGTACCATTGGCTAGCGCCTTGCTGAGTGCAGCCGGATCGAGGGTAATCCCGTCCAGCTGCGAGGCAAATGACAATGGTGGTTGTATTGTTGTCGGCGTAGCCTGCGGCGTATCCAAACTGATTAGTTTCGCCTCATCGCTGGATGTGGCAGCAGCTGTCGCTGTGCCACCAGCTGCAGCTGCGCCAGGCGCTCCAGCAGTTGCCACCTGCAGATTACGCTGCGAATCCGTCGTGGCCATGGTGGTAATGGCGCCTGCACTCAGCAGCGGCTGATCGCTCTTCGAGTTGGGCAAGATGAACGATGTCTCCCAGCAATCCCCACCAGCACCAGCAGCAGCTGTGGCGGCTGCAGCGCCATCTAGCGGCTGCTCGGTTAGCAGGGGTTTGGGTGCCGCCGGCGAGGTGACCGCTGGAGGTGTACAAGCGTTGCTCTGCTGACGCTGCTGAGCCGTCGGCGCATAGGCGGAGCCAAGGCCAGCGGGATGTGCGGCACCATTGCCAGGCAACGGCACCAGATAATCCGGCACAGCCAAACAGAATTCATCGCCATTTGGCGGTCGGATGACTGTCTCATCCCGTTCGGATGCAGTGGGTCCCAGTATATTGGGCAGCGGAGCATTCATAATGCTCGCATCCTGAGTGCAGGCCGTTAGATGTTCCAATAGACTAGTGAAAGTGGGTCTATCCTCGGGCGTGGGATTCCAACAATCGGCCATGATCTTGTAGATGGCCACCGGACACTCGGTGGGTGAACCCAAACGTCCGCCACGCACCACCAGCTCCATCACCTGGGTATTATGCTGACCCGGATACGGCGAACGACCCAAACTGAACACCTCCCACAGCAGGATGCCAAATGACCAAACGTCCGTTTTCGAGGTGAAAATGCCATCGAGGAATGCCTCGGGTGGCATCCATTTGATGGGCAGCATTGCCTTGCCACCCTTGCGATAGTAGTCGGATCGGTAAATGTCGCGGGACATGCCAAAGTCGGCGATTTTCACCACTCGACCGGGTCCCTTGCTGCTCAGTAGACAATTGCGTGCGGCGATGTCGCGATGAATGAATCGCTTGCTCTCCATATACCGGCATCCCTTGGCCACATCCAAAGCACAAAACAACAGATCCTTCATCGTGAGCAGCGAGGGTCTTTCCGGCGTATTGCGATTTTCGCGTAGAAACTTTTGCAAATCACCACCGGCGAGTAGTTCCAGGACAATATAATAGGGCTGACGATCGAAACAGACGCCAATTAGATGCACCATGTTGGGATGATTGAATTTGGCCATTATAGCCGCCTCCTTGAGGAAATCCTCCTCCTTCTCCCTCTTGGGATCCTCGCGCAGCGTTTTAACGGCCACTGGCATTTCGACGGCATCGCCATCGCGATGGCGATAGAGCGCCAAATATACCTCACCAAAGGCACCTTTGCCCAGTGCGCTGTGTGAAGGAAATGAAAGTATTTATAAAGTAAATTATTAAACAAGCAGCTGCTAATAACTCCAAAAATGTTACTCATTTGGTTCTGTTAATTGCAGTGTAACGTTACTATAGTTGCTATACAGCTGTGCCGACAGGTGGAGCTGTTGCAGATGGGATAGAACGCCATCTGCATTTACTCAATTTAGCATGCTAAATTAAGGTCTTCGAATTAAATGCTGAAAGGCGTTTACTAAGTCATTTTTAAATTGTTTTATATTTGTGAGCAAGTAAAGACTAAGCTGCGTCGGTATTTCATTGGTTATCGTAACCAACACAAAAGTGGCTTTTGAATTAGCATTATTTTTGACAGGCTTGCAGATCTTTTGCCGAACGGCATTTACTCAATTTGGCATGCTGTGTTTTTGGTACGCGCAATTGCCGCTGAGTTAAAAGTTGTAAGTTGTTTGCCGCATAGGTTATAAGTTAATTAATATTGTTAAAACGCGAGTTTGGCTAACAAAGTTAACAAGAGTTGATAATGAGATGACCTTATTTTATACAGATATGCAGATCTGTTGAAATCATGCTGTGCCGAAAAATGGAGCTGGCAGAGATAGCCTAAGATGCCACCTGCATTTACTCAATTTGGCACTATTGGAACAATACAGTTACTTTGCTATTAAAAGCTGGAAGTCATTTGTAAACTTCCAATAAGAAGCCACAAGTTGTGAGTTGGAAAAGACAGAAGATCTAACTGCTACTGATCAAGTATGTATATGTATATATCTATATTTCTATATATTTATCTATGTATTTGTCGATGCTACTCACTTGACCAGCTGGAGACTCTCGCGTGCCACCTGCGGCAGACTGTTGACATCGATGTGGCCATTGAGGATGCCATCGCAGCCATAGTTGGGATTGAAATTATTCAAGTTGGAGTCGTCGATGTTGTGACGCAATCGACTCAGCTGCAAATCCTGCTCCACAAGCATCTTGTGGCGGAGCTTGGCCTGCTTCTTGCGCTGATAGCGATTGTCTAAGGGAGAAATGGATACTTTAATAAGCTCATCATTGGGGAATCTCCTACTGCAACTTACACAACATAAAGATTAGCGCCGCAATGCAGATGAAGAGCACCGCCAGCGAGATCATCAGCACGGTGACCAGATACTGGAAGGAGGATTTGCCCGCCTCCTCCTGCCGCTCGCAGGCTGTATTATTGTCCCGCTTCAGACTCCAGCCGTCAGGGCAGATGCAGCGCACCTTGGACCTAAACTCATCCAGTGCCACACAGCGATAATCGCAACCACAACCCTCGATGGCGGGTATGATGATAATGGCGCCCGCTCCACTGCTGGAGCCGGCAAAGATTTCGCTGGCATCGCGCAGACTGCGACTGGAACTGATGTAGGAGGTGCCACCCTCGCCATTGGACTCGTTCAGATAGACATCGCCGCCGGCATAGCCGCCACCGCCACCACCGGTGTTGCAGCCACCCCCGCCGCCGCCAAAACCACCTTGGCCATGACGATGCACGGTGGTGCCATTGTCGGCTAGCTCCACATAGCACGAGTGGCCGCCACGTCCGCCCTGGAGCAGCGCGGCGCCATAGGTGGGACTCAGCGCTTGATCCTCTTTGGCACGCCAACCACCGCCGGGTCCGGCGGTCTTCTTGTTCAACGGTTCACCATTGATCTGACCACTCTCCGCCGGTTGCAGTGGTTTCGCCTTCTGGCCATGCTGGAAATCCTCATCGATGTATTGACCAATGCCCAGGCCACCGCCACCACCAGCCACAAGCAACGGCACCGCCTCATTCTTGGCCTGATTGAGTAGGAAGACAAAGGAGCCACCGCCACCACCACCGGCGCCATTCTCAATGTAAATGTTCTTCACCATGTCCTGCTTGGAGCGGAAACTGTACTGGGCCAAGTCCAGATCGTGTTCGGTGCCACAGCCAGCTTCCTTGTGGACACCCATCGATTTGATGCAGGCATTTTCGCCCTGTTGACCCACCAGGAAATACAGTTCCTCGTTCTTCAGCAGCTCCAGCACGGCGACAGCAACGGAACCACGCGAGCTGCCCACGCCACCGGAACCAAGGCCACCACTAGCACCTTTGGCAATGATGCTGCACAAGTAAGTTGAGTAAGTTAGATCTTTAAGAGAGGGAGGATTGGGTGGGGCTTAACTTACGTATAGTGACCCTCGTTGGGCACCTTCCACTTCTGCATGCCCTTGTAGGTGCTCTGATCCTCCACCACGTGCACCTCGCGCAGCACATGGCTCTGATTCTGCTCCCGGTAGGCGCCCTCGCATTGCGTCTGTGACGGTCCTATCATACCCCGAGTATCGCAGGTGGTCAGCTCTAAATCTGTGAGGGATTCGAGACATAAACAAATTGCAGCTTGACTCTTCCTGTTTGGTCTTTCAATAGTCGCTTACAGTTTGTGTGCTCGAAGTCGTGGTGCGAGGGACTCTTTAGGTTCTGTCTGACATCCCAATAGTTGTATCCGCTGAGATGCTCCTCGGGTATGTTGAGGCCAAAGCACTCGGGGCTGAGCGAGAAGTCATCGACGGCAACGTCCGAGAAGATTCGCATGCCCATGCGTGCCTCGAATTGTAGATAGTATCTGCAAAGGGGGGAATGGATGGATTAAGAATGGATGCTCTGAAGGATGACTAGTGTCCATCTCACTTGGAGGTGATGTTGGGCAGAACGTATTCGGCGCGCAGCCAATCGCTGCCCTGGTTCTTGGTGCTCCACCAGAGGGTCGTGGTTATGTTCTCCTTCTCCTTCATTTCAACAACGGACAGATTAATGCTGCCCGGATTCTTGCCAAACTGATGGATGTAGAAGCGGACGACGCACGAGTTGCGATACGGTGAATCGGGATTACCATGCACCGATGGCGGCGGATTGAAGTTCTTGCTCAGCATGATGGCATTGCTGGCGAATCCAATATTGCCGCTCTTCTCCGAGTTGTTGCCATGCTGATTCATGTTGACGAGCATATAATAACCACCAGTTGCATTCAGCAGATGCTGCTGGGTGTGATCGCCATCGGGTCCGGTGTCTTGGGTGGGTGAACGGCCAGTGTGCCGTGTCCAGGTCAACATGGTCTTGCCCGAATCCCGCCAGCCGCACCAATCATCCTCAAAGTCACAGCGACCACCATAAGGTATTTTATCTGCAACATATTGGGAGTGTGAACTAATGCAATCCTTTGCAGAAGAGGGAGGAGTTGGAGATGGAAGATGAGGAGTATAAGGAGTATAGAAACAGAAGGAGGAGGAGTTTGAAGTATCAGGAACTAGTGTAGAAGGAGGAGGAGGATACGGAGCAGGAGGATGAGGATGAGGATTAGTGGAGGATACTCACCGCATGATTGCTGTTCATCCTCGGCATCGTCACAATCGCGAGTGATGTCACAAATCCTTGGCAGAGGTATGCAGACGGGCACCTTGTTCATCATGCATTTGACTTGGGAGGTGCTGCACTTCTCGGACTTGGTGCCCTCCGGGAAACAGTTGACCATGCGCAGATTATCGATGGCCACGTGCGCCTTCTGGCCCGGCTTCAGATTGGGCACAATCTCGAACACAATGCGAAAGTCTCGCGATATGCGACCGAGTCGAAACTGTTTGTGTGTCCACGTGCGAAAGTTGTCGCCCTGTATTTCGGCGGGCACCCAGCTGCTCTCCTGCGGATGCAGTGGCTCGACCACCGCACGCGACAAACCGTGACTCATGTCGCTCTGATGCATGTACACCTCCAGTTCGCACTTCTCCAGCGTGGTGCTGAACGAGGGCGATGTCAGATTCAGCTGCTTCGTTGTCGGCTGCACCCGGGCATACAAGAAGTGTCCGCTCGCATCGTCTCTGCTGTCCGCCACTGGGCCGGGCATCAGACCCGTCATATTCTTCTTGGCCAGCTCCGTGCCGCTGATCACCTGGAAGCCATCCCAGTGCAGCTCGGTCCACTCCCAGGCGCAGGGCGTCTCAAAGTTACACTTGACGCCCAGCAAATCCTCAATTTCCGTTGACGGCGTCGATTCCGTGTGCGGAGCATAAGTGTTCTATATAAATGACAGTGGATCGAAATGTACTCGATTAGAAAAGGTTCAGTTTGGACTTAGTTAAATAACTTTAGATGGATCACTGGAAAACATTGGTTGTAGTTGGAGTTATCTCATCCAATCTGCGTGCTTTTTGCTTTTTCTTAATTTGTTGGAAACTACGTTAACTTACCGGCCTGGGCGCAGTGTCTCGAATGCGTTCCTTGATCTGCTGTATGGGATCCAGCTGATCCGTGTCGCCATCGGTATCGCCCTCCATGTTGCCATGGGTTACGCCGCCCACCGGCTCATCGTCCTGGTGGAGGCTCTTCTTCAGCTTGAGCAGCTCACTGATGGAATTCTTGCGCGGATACGAACGCATTGGCTGCGTATCCATGCCCGCGTAGAGTGGCGAGTATGAACCCGTTGCTGGACCCGCTGTCATGGCAGCTGCTCCAGTTGGCTGACGCAGCTTCTCGCCGTAGCGATCCGCCGAGCCGATGCCGCCCAAGCCATCGATTTTGCCAATGGACGAGGTGGCCGAGTAGGAGGCGTAGCCCGCACTGCTGCCCGAGATGCCGCCACCTGGCCCACCCACCGATGGTTTCATTAGCTCCTTGCGCAGCGATTCCATGCCCCTTTGACCGTTGCCCCGCTCAGGGCGTGGCAAGCCGCCGGCGCCCACCTGTGAGAGATTGTGTCGGCGCCGGGTATCCCAGCGATTGCCTGGCGGTGTACGGGAGCCAAAAGTGCTCCCACTGCCACCAGCTGTCGTCTCGCCCTCGTAGTCGTCGTAGACATGGACGGGCTGGGCGCCCAGGCCGGGCAATGTGGGCAGCGGCAGCGGCAACGGTTGCGGCTGTTCATGCAACCGGCCGTTGCGCAACTGTTTGCCCTGCCCCAAATAGTTGTTGTTGTAGTTGTTGCTGTTCTTGTTGCCATTGTTGCCGTTGCTGCTGTAGCTGCTCTGGTGCTGGGACATGGGCAGCGCGTTGAAGGTGTGATTGAGCAGCGGGCGCTGCGCACAAATCAAGCAGCCCAGCCGCAGCATGCACAGCAGGCGGAGCACCACCAGGGCCAATGGGTGTGGCATGCTTGAGGCCAACTCAAATTAAAACTTGAATCCTTGAATACTTTCTAGTGTTTGGTCTTTTTGCTGTTGCTGCTGTTGTTATTGTTGTTGTTGTTGTTGCTGTTTTTAATCCTTTTTGTTGTCTTTGATCCTTTGGCGATCTTAACTCTTTGCTGACTTGGAACGTTGAGCGCTGGGCAAATGAAATGCGCATTTAAAGTTCTTCAGATGCAGGCAGCACATTGCAATTCTTTCACTTCTATATCAGTGTGTGTGTGTGTAGCTGTGTGTGAGTGTGTGTGTGTAGATGTGTGTGTGTCTCGGTGTGTGCCGCGTTGATTTGTTAGCTTTGCTTTTGTTGCTGTTGTTGTTGTTGTTGGGCGACAATCTGTTGGTGAAAGCGAGAAATTAATAAATGCCAAATGACTTTTGACTTTTACTGTATGCAGTACAGTAGTCGCTCGATAAGTTCAACAATGCGCATTGCAAGTAATTACGAGTGCCTCAATTATGCAAAGTGCTCTGCTGTGCCTCACATATTTTTGATACTCAATCTTAAGCCCAGCAATATTTGTTTAGCTTTGAGTGCTTTTAATCTTTATTTAGATCAGGTCCGTTGACCTTTGACCTTTTTGAAGAACACTTTCTTAATTTGAATGTGAAAATGCTTCATTAAATATTTTCCCTTTTCTATACCCTGAACCGATTAGAAATGCTAAAAAGCGTATTCGGATGTTGTAGAAATGTAGGCAACAGACAGATTTGGGCAGGCAGGAGTATATATATATCCATGATCAGCTATATATATACATATATTCGATATCTCAGACTAAAACAGAGACTTCGAATTTGGCGAAAAAGTTAAATTTATCGATAGCAAATCGAGAAAAAACATTTACATATGCAACAGCTGTGTGCAGGGTATCTGCTAGTCGAGTGCGCTCGACTCGAGGCTTTCAGTCTATTGAGTTTAATGTCGGAGCGTAGATACCGTTGAATATGCCCACGTATTGACATTTACAAAAGTCCAAAAACCCCAAATGCCGCCCCCAGCATTAAGCCCATGTTGCCTGCTGCTGCCTGCTGCCCTTTCGGGTACGTATCAACTACGCGCCACAAAGCAGAAACCAAATTGAAATTCACAATCAGCAGCCCTGCCCCCAACCAGCCAGTGTATGCATGCAACACTTGGGGGAGCTGTCGAGGCTGGCAGGCTTTCGGAGAGGGCATCAAATTACATCAAATTACTCGAGACTGTTTTTGTCAAATGGCAATATGCACTCAGTTTGAGCCAGGGCCGCAGGCATTGAACACAATAGTCGAACACGAAAAATGCAATAAACTCACTGAATAGGAAGCACAAGTGCCTATCCAACCCCCCCTCCCCCAAACAGAGCTCAGGGTCAACAAAGAAAACCCTTCTCAAAAATCGATGCTTCAATTTCAGTTTGTTTGGCATTTTAGCGAGTGCAGCTTGCAATTTGTGTCTACGACATTTTCACAACTTGCCCCAAAAAATGGGTCAATGAGATATCTATTAATTGCCAAGGAGTGGGCGGTGAGGCAGCGTGGCTTCCTTGAGAGATAAATTGAAATAATATTTATGCAAGTGCATTGAATATATTCCAACGAAATTACCTGCAAAATCGGAACTTGATTCTCGAATTTCAGGTGCAAAATGTGCATTAAATAATATTTTGAAAATATAAAACAAAAACTGAAACACGCCGCAGATTTAATACCCTGCCAAATTGGCGTCAAATTGACCAATATTAATATATAATATTCGATAAATGTGATCTCCTGTGGGAGCTATATGATATAGTAGTTCGATCTCAATGATTTTTAGTCAAGCATAAAATGCATAAGCGAAGAGTTTCCTAGGATAACTTGTGTGAAGAACTCCTTTGTCCTATGTCAGCTATGTATATTGAATTCTCTTAGCGAGTCGTGCTGATCCAGAATATATATATTATATATATATATTTGGCCCACAGCAAGGGTATACAAAAGTGCATAACAAAGGTGGAAAAATGCTGAAATGTTGCATTTATAATAACGAAATTCCAAGTAATTGCTGCGAAATGAAACGGCAGCATGCGGCAAAGTTGCCACATAATCCGCAACTGGCGCTTGCAACATTTTAATCTGCGGCATGAATTCTGCATTGCCGGTAAAATAAAGCTGCTAATTAGGCAGACACTTCACTTAAATGCTAATTGCCCACTTGTTCAATCCGAAATTTCACTGAACAATTTATAAATTCTCGTTTTAAATTTTCACATTTTCCAGTGTTGATTTTCATTTAAAGAAAATAGATTTTCCAACGAATTTTAATTATTGATATGCAAAACAAGTGTTTTTGTGGATATAAATGGTTCAATAAGTGACTATATTATTAACCCATACATATATATGTATATATATATATATATATATGTATATACATATGTATATACATATATTTATTTGGGCATCAGCAGCTACTCGCTGCAAAATAATGCCACACACAATTTGTGGGGCGTCGTATAATTTCACTTTTAACATTTCGCTTTGGCCCTGCACACACACACAGACACACACACACAATCACACATACACTCATATATATTTGATTTATATATGTATATGCTATATAGAGACATTTTTGTCTGTAAGAAATAGGCAAAAAGTGCATTTGTTGTATTTGAAATTGAAATTCTCTCATTTTATTCCGCTTTTTTCTTTCTTGGCATCATCTTGTTGCTGTTGAATACATCTGCATACATACATATATATATATATATATATATGTATATGTGTATATATAATGTTTGTATGGGCTAACTGTTGTCCTCGTTCGTCCTTTTCTTACAATCGTTACTTTTGGCGAGGCAAAAGCAAAAACACAGTTGAAAAGAGAACTTGCGAAAAAGTTGGGAAATTTTCTTCATATTTTTTTTTGGGTAGATGCCGAAAAAATCTGCAAAAAATAAAATAAAATATGACAACGAATGCCACTCGCTCTAACTGTGTGTGTGTGTGTGTGAGTGTGTATAACTCTCTCTCTCTCTCTCTCTCTTACTCTCTTTCGCACTCGCTCCCTGTGTGTGTAACTTCATAGTACGCTAAGTATGCTATACAAAATGGCTGCCGCAGTTGTACAACTAACAAGCACGAAAACAACAACAAAACGGAATCGTAAATACACACACACACACACACACACGCACGAGTTGCAATCACACACGCACACACACAGTCGCACGCACGCACATCTAACGTAAAATAAAAGCGAAATGTGCAAATGAAATGGGGTGGCGGGAGGCGGGGGGTGCCTCGAAAAGCAGCGAGCAAATCGGCTCAGTAACACGGCGCGTATACGCAATCTGAGGCAAATGCCACAACGAGTGCAAAACGGAAACGCAATTGAAGCTGAAAGTTGTGCGAGACCAAACTCAGCAAAGCAAACGGAGCCGGGCGAAGGAAAACAAACCAAACAACAAAAAAATATAGTCAAGAAGTATCTGAATTATAAATTGGAAATCAAAGTTGAGAATTATTATTCTTTGGCTTGTACGCGATTTTAGCAGCGGTATTCCTTGAACTTATTTCGTACCTGGCAACTTCTCTCAACCTATATCAAATTTAGTAAAAACAGAAAATAAAATTAGAAATTATTATTTGTTAACTTATTTTATGGTTTGTTGTTGATTTTAGAGTGTGTTTGCTGCAGCGAGATTTATTATATATTTTTTATCAGGGAATTGCAATTCTCATTATTTAACATATTCTCTGTTTTGCGCTCAATTTTAAAGAGTATTTGCAGGAGCGAGCCTCCTTTTACTTTGAATTCAAAGAACGACTTTGCTAAAAAGTCTAAAAACCCTATTTTTTGCAGGCACAGTTTAGTTTTTCTTTTGCTCAGCATGCATGCACAGCTGGAGAGGGGGAGTTGCGGCTGGATGGATGGCGAGGCAGAGTCCGGGTTCAAAATACGTAAAAGTGCACAAGACAAGGCGGGAGGGATGGAGCGATGGAGCGTGGAAGGAAGGAGGAGATGTTGCTGCTGCTGCTGGTGCTATGAAGTGGAACAGGAGATCATCAAGCAGCAGCCAGGACACAGGAACTGCAGCAATATGTCAATTCTTGTGCAAAAGGGTGCAAAGTACACCCCCACAAGCTCCACCCCTCGCATGCCACAGCAAGACTGCCAGTTAGTTGGCTGCAGCGTCAGTTTATCTGAAGCAGCCACTTGCCGCAGATTTCGAGGCAAAACTCTCGAGCGCATATTGCAGCAATTAAAAATACAGAAGAGTAAAAAAATTTAACGAAAAGGTAAGAAACTATCTTCTATGCTATATAATATATATATTCTTGATCAGCACAAAGAGCCGAGTTGATGTGTATGTTTAAGTCCGTTTGTCAGACTGTTTCCCATCTCAGAGACTTTAAGCGCTACTTTTATGCACAAAAATCGCAGCTCGAACTGTTTATTATATTTGTTATATTATTTATTATATATATATATATATATATATATAATATATAGCCAGCTTTGTATTTGTTTATTTCAAGTATATGACTCTTAAGTTCAGCTGTCGATTTTAGCTATTCGGTTTTCATTTCTGCACAAACCAGTTAAACAACTTGTGTTAACAATTGATAAACAGTTTCACTTGGCCACTATTTTGAAAATGTATCTTTTGCTTTAAGTGGCAACAATTTAAATGGCCAAGTGGCCAAATGGCCAAATGGCTAAATGGCCTTCTAAGTCGTATTCATTTCACAGACGCTTCCTTGGAATTTCTCAGGTTAGGCAAATGTTATTGAAAATTAGCAGGAAATTCGAAGAAAATCATTTGTGGCTTATTGCATATGTGTACACATATGTGTGTGCGTATGTGTGTGTGTATTTGTTGGCTCTAAGCCAATTACATTTGTTGCGTAGTTGTTGCAATAGTTTTGGCAATTATTGGCATCAATTGAAAAGTTGCAAATATTAATTGTTATTATTTGAAATTATTATTATTAGTGGAATCATTTAACAAATGTAAATTATTTATTTCCATTATTTTCAAATGTTTTTATTAATGTTTTAGCTAAGCAAATTGTTAAATTTATTATTAGAGTTATTTGTTTTGTTAACTGCGCCTTATCTGCACTCAATATTGAAAAAACATTGATAAAAATTGATTGTTTCAAAAACATTTGAAATTGGTTAAAAAACTTACAAAAAAAAAGGATTTAATTTTTATAATTATTAAATATTGTACAAAATATTTAAAACAAACAAAAACTGTTGCAAAATATGAGCATAGCAAGAGAGTTTGACTCAATGTGTGTGTGTGTGTGTGTGTATGTGTGTGTGTGAGCGTATTTTGCAGATACACACACAGCGGTAACAACAACAACAATGTCGACGACAACGACGAGTTGAGGCTGCGTCAACGCCGCAAATGTTGTGCTGCCTGCCGCTGCTGCTGCTGCTGCTGCTGCTGCTGGTTGTTGGTTGTTTTCAGGGTGGGGTGTTTGGGGTGGGTGGTGCTTTTTTGGGGGTGGGTTGTTGGGTGTTGGTGTCTCCTGTAGGGCGGCTGTAAGGCTCTGGACCATCACCAGCCCCAATGTGAAACGCGCAGCGCACAATATTCGTTGTCGGCGTCGGCTGCTGTGCGCAGGATACACACACACACACTCACACACACACTCACACACACACACACACACACCAGAAGAGGAACGTTCGCTACACTAATGGCGCAGACAAATTGTTTTGCGTATCTCACAGATACACACATAGCTACGCAGAGGCGCACAAAAGATACTACACATAAAAACACACACACACAAACACTCACTCACACACGCGCACACACACACTAATGAAATTTTTCTCAGCACAAATTTTTCTTCGTTTTCATCTAGAAAATTTTTACACAAAAAAAGCTCATCGACTTTTCTTCTTTTTTTTCCTTTTTGCCACACACAAGGCATCCTTCATATATGATGTATATCCATATATATATATGTATATGTATATGTATGTATATGTATATTTTTATGTGTGTATCTTATAAAATGGTATTTCAATTACCATAACGCGCACATTTTGGCCAGTTACAATTTCACATTTATTGCCAAATTCGCCAGTGCTGTTAACTTATTCAATTTATTTGCCTTTTTTGAACACACTTTTTTCGCACACTTTTTTTTTTTCGAGTTGCACTCAAATTTTCTATGCTTTAGAAATTCTTTTTTCTTCTTTTCTGCTGCTGCTGCTTTTGTTGTTGTTGTTGTTGTTGTCGCAGTTGTTATTGCTACTGCTGTTGTTGTTGTTGTTGTTGCTGCTGCTGCTGTGTGTGGCAGTCTGTTGGGTATCCGTATCTGTTGGATACTTGCGCGCACGACGCTCGGCAAACGAAGACTGACTGAAATTGGGAAATTCTCGGGCAGCATCAGGCAGCCAGCAGCGCCCAGCATCCAGAGCAGCAGAGCCCAGAGGCAGCAGCAACAACAACAACAACAACAACAACGACGACGAACGCTGAGGACACTCGTTCGTGTCGCAACGCATCGGGGCGCAGTTTTAAGCGAATATCCTGCGCTGAAATCGAGCTGTGTGCAGGATACCCAAGAAAAGGACATTTTTTCTTGTTGTTTTTTTCATGTACACTCGCTACTCTCAGCAAGGACTCGCCGCTAAAGTAATGGCGGCAAAAGCTGTTGCTGTTTAGCAAGCAGCAGCAGCGGCAGGATTGGGAGGAGTGGGAGGGGGGTGGCTTAGTTGGGGCTGTGTGCGGCTCAGTGGCGCACTCTGTCGGTCTGGGGGGGAAATTAATGCAAACTGCTGCTGGAAATTTAATTTAGCTGCTGCTGCTGCTGCTGTTGCTGCTGTTGCTGCTGTTGCTGTTGCTGCTGTTGCTGCTGCTGCTTTGACTGCCGCTGTGGGCGCTGTTTTTGTTGTAGTTGTTCCTCTTAGCTGTGGGCATGGCCGTGCGTCAGCTTAGCCTGCATTACGTTTCCATTTTCAATTTGTGCGCTGCAATGCGCTCAAGTGCAAGTGGACCCAAAGGCAGCCCCCAGCTGTATGGATGGATGTATGTGCATATATGTATGTGTATCTCAAGATACATGCATATATATATTATGTGCTCACGTCTCCAATTGCCGCTGCTGTTGCTGCGTCTGTAATTTTATCTAATCAGTTGCACGGATGCGGCTTAAACGCATTTATCATCATGCCACCAACCAAGCAGTAAGCAGCAAGGAATAATCTGCGGCTTCTGCTGCTGTTTCTGATACTTTAGGCAGCAGCTGCTGCTGTTGCTGCTGTTGCATCCTGTTGCTGCCGCTTGTTCATTTTGCATTTGATCGATTTAGCTATATAAATCGAGTTGTGCTCCTTATGACTTGTATTGGAGCTGGATTTCTTTTAAATTTGTTTGTTTTCGTTTGTATTATATAGTAATCGAAAAAGTGAAGAACGGCTAAGATTATATATCCTTGCACATCGAAGTTGGTTTGTTAATTGCGTTATACACTGAAAAAATCGAATTCTAATTATTGCTATTAAAGCTAGTTGAATTAGTCGTGACAATGTTCAAACGCATAGCTGATGATCTTGTTAAGAATTACTTGTTCAACATACCATATGTAACCTGAACTCAGCTGTTAAATATATTCCAGTTTTATAGCCGAGTTTTCCTTCAAGCACATCTGACCAGGTGTGGAATTATAATTAATTAAGACAGGTTCAAAAGAGAGGGACTAGTTTGCTCACAAAAGGAACGATTTGGTTATCTTGTAACTCGACTATCGATGCTAATATATATATATAGATATTATTGGGACAGGAATGTCTCTCTTGATGCATTACACAAGATAATTAATTATTCTCTCAATATTTCGCTTTTCATTTTCGGTCCAAATTGTTTTTCAATATATGCAATAAATCACCAAAAAAAGCTGAATACATAAAATATTTTGAAATCCACTTCACGCGGTTTTAATTGAAAATTCCATAATCATTATGTAGATCTAGACAGCCATAGATCTAGAAAGCCATAAATCGACAACCAAGATATATATGTATATATATATATATATACATATATTTAAAAAGCGGTAAAATGCTTGGACGTAGCAAAACTAGCGAATTCAAATGGCAACAGTAGCAATACGTCAAAATGCAAAAACATCTTCAACAACATCATCAACAACAACAAGAAAAACAACAACAACAACAGCAACTATGACAGCAAACGGAAGTCACAGATATAGAAACAGACATAAATGTATATATACACACAGCTATATATACTAATCGAGTATATTTATATACAATCGCGCATATATACATACAAATATATATTTTTTTTAGAGATATTCGCAGACAAGAAAAGCCACAAGAACAACAACAACAACAACACCAACAATTACAACGTTGCGACGTCAAAGACCGATCGCAAGGCAACTTATATATATATATATATATATATATATATCTCAATATATATTTTCTTTAGTAGTTTTCTTTGCGCTTTTCAATTTTCTCTTTCATATTTTGGGCCGGTGAAAAGTTGGCGGCCAGTAAACAGGGCCGTAAAATGTTTAGAGGCTGCGCAAATTGCAAATATGAGTATTGCACATTAATGCGACAAGCTCCGAGTTGTTGTTGCCACTGTGCCACTGCGTGTATCTGGTGGCTACATAGCCTGCGGCACAACACTTGCAGTCGCCCACAAAAATAACACGCTTATTTATAAAACAAGACAAATCCAAAGAACTCGGACGAGTCGCAGCTGAAATACGCTTGCCGGTTAGACGATTGTCGACCAATAAGAGTCCAAAACTATATTTCAGTCAGCAGATCTGTTATCTATATAAACTGCGCAGTTTATTAAAGTGGTTCCCGTTTCCGATCTGAGTATTAATTTGCTATAAACAGAAAAAAAAAAATTAGTCGAATTTGCCTATTTGTTATTTGAGTAATGCAATGTTGATAATCATTTTAATCATCTTTCAAGCAATTGTTCCTATAAAAATAATATAATATAATATAATAGGTCAATTTTTAAATAATTTTTGAAAAATCTGAGGAATTGATTAACATATTCAGTTTGGTTGCAAGAACTTGTGGACTAAATAAGCTGTTCATGCAATAACTCAACTTTCGAACGATATTTTCTATGAGAACTGTACTATATAGTGAACCGATCTGTCTGTTGTAGAAAGATGTCTATATGCCAAGTTCTGTGAAGATAGTTTCAAAGTAAATTGAGTTCAGATAGTCAGTTAGATATGTGGCTAGCTGGGAGAGAATATAAATACGTCTACTAGCAATGTGTTGCAAACTTAATGACAAAATTATAATGCACTCAAGAAGGAGCACACACGCACCCCCAAAAGGGGTGGGGGGGGGGGGGACTCACAGCGGCATACGAAGCGTGTCAGCCACGCGCCAACATCAATCCTCAATCCGTATCCACTCCAGCACTTAATGTATCTGCAGTCGTAGCTGTGCAGCAATGTATCTATGTATCTGCAGCTGTAGCTGTATCCGTATCCGTATCTGCAGCTGTAGCTGTAGCTGTATCTGTATCTGTATCTGTATCTGTATCTGTATCTGTATCTGTATCTGTTTTGCTATTTTGCACTTTCAATTCAATTATAGTCACTTAAATCCGCGCAATTTTATGAATAACATGCGATTCAAACTGAGAATTCTTTATCTCTCAACTCAGCTGAACTGAACTGAACTGAACTGAACTGAGAGACGCGACCGTCGAATGCCAACTGAGGCGGCGACCGAGATGCCGCAGCTCGTGTGCCACAGATCGTGTCCCACAAACGCCGCCTCTGCTGCCGCTGCTGCTGCTGCTGCTGCTGTTTTCTGTCTTATTTTGCTGAGAGATTTTCTCATTTTTCTCACGGCGCGCCGCCCTCGCTGGCGTCTGCATTTTGTTTATTTGTTTGTTTATGTTTCACTGGCGTCACATCAAGTGGCTGCAACACAATTGACTTGTGTCGCACACACACACAGCGGGTGTTTCGCCTATCCTTGCTGCCGACTGACTTTCATTGTTTCTACCTGCCACAGACGCTAATCAAATATTTTGAGGCCTGCGATCAAAGCATGTGCCACCAAATCAGAAGATTTATGCCGTTGCAACTGTTGCACACTCTTCAGCTATTTTTAGCCGTTTGCCTGCAACCAATATATATATATATATATATATATATATATATATATATATATATATAAATATATCTTGCTGCGTGCGTCTGCATTTAATGAGCTGAGCTGTTGTGTAGCAGCCGACATCTGCACTGCTCACTCCTCCCTAGCGCCCTGTCGGCAAGCGGAAGTGTGCATCAGCCAGCGATCAACATTAATTACAGTGGGACAAAAGTGCTTGTTTTTGTGCACAAAATATTAGTCGAATTGATATCGCTTTGCAATAACATCTGCCATTTGTCGAGGAATGAGTTTCTTTACCAATCAGCTAATCATCTATCCTGCAATCAATGCAACTCTCTCTCTCACTCTCTACCTCTCTCTGTCTTTCTCTCTCTCTCTCTCTCTCTCTCACTCTGTCTCTCTCTCTCTCTCTCTTTCTCTCTTTCTTTCTCAGTCATAATAAATCGCAGATTTTGATGCTCATCTTATTTATCTTATGGTCATAATTCCAGAGAATTGGGGTTTTTCCTGCTCAGGCGATGTCATCTTGGTTATCGATTTATAAGAATTTCGATAATTGTTGGTTAAAAATGAATAATATATATTATTAATTTAAAGTAGTAAATGTTTTTTTTTGTTTTAAATATAGTTATATAATTTTACTGTGCACTGATATCGTTTTGGGTTTGTTGCTGCCTCTGAAATTGACTTTTGACACTGGCAATCTCAAGTGTTGTCAGCTCAAGTTTGTTTGTTTACTTTGTGCCTGAGCCCTGGTTCCAGTTGTGGTTATCGTTATTCGATGCCCTGTGACAAAAACGGCGCCACAAGCCACCAGAAAAAAAAGGAGCGCATGTCAAGTGACTCTGTGCGTGCCTCTGTACCTCGTATTCCTCGTGCCTCGTCGTGTGTCCCTTCGTCAACTGTCAACTGTCACATTTGGTGGGCATTGTTTACGTTTCTGGCAGATCCTGGCACCTGCGCACTGCGCACATAAACAAGCCGAGCGACGAGCCGAGTGCCGAGTGGAGCCGAGTGGAGCAGGGCCGAGCAGCCTGTACCACAGCCGAGCGCAGGTTGAATGCAAACAAGTGGCTGTTGTGCGACCTCTCGCCACGAACACGCGACAAACTGTTGCCGAGCTGCAGCTAGAGAGGGGGTGTGGGTGTGGCGTGTGGCGTGTGGAAGTGGGCTGTGGCGTGGGTATACATATATAGCCATATAGCCACGCTCCAAGATTATTATCGATTGATGCTGGACATGCGCAGTGCGCACAAATGCTGACATATCGAAAGGCAACTCCTTTTGATGTAGACACAATAATTGCGAGGAGCAGCAGCAGCAGCAGCACTTGCCACACGGGAGAAACGGTACATTGTCCGCTGCTGCGTCAGAACGTTCCCGTGCTTCGTGTGAAACGGTTCACAATTTCGTCAGTGCGTCTTTTCTGTCTGTCAGTCAGTCTGCCAGTCTGTCTGTCTGTCTGTCTGTCTGTCTCTGTGTGTGTTTGTTGCGTTCAGATTGTTAAACAGTGGAACACACACATCACAAGTTCAATTCAAAGTAGTCGCTTGTGTTGCTTTGTGTTACTCATCATTTGTAGTTGCATACAACACTTCAACTCTACACACACACACACTAGCACACACTAGCACACACTAGCAAACACTCGCAAACACTCGCACATACGCTTAAGTGTGCTTTTTGCATTGGCATTTGTGCTTTTGACTGTGAAACAGTTGCTATATATCCATATCTATATATACATATATATATTCATATATATACCTATATATGTGTGTGTTTATTTGAGAGAGTGTGTGTCTCACTTTCTTGGCTTGGATTGCTTAACACGCATACACACACACACACACACGCTCACACGCACACACACACACCGAGTACACACACGCATTTGTGAAAAGTGAAAGTGACGCCCCGAAACACAGCAGCCCACAAAAAAAACGAAAAAAAAATAAACTTTGGAGCAACTCGACAGGACGAAACAAGCTTTGACCATATATACAGCATATATATTTCTCTCTATATATACATATATACAGCGCTTAGCAAAGTAATTTCCCTATATCAAATTTCGCCAGCTATTTGCAAAAGCATTTTTGTAAAAAAGGAAGAAAAAAGTAAAACACAATTTTAAGCCACAAGCAGCTTTCGTCCTTGTTCTCGTCCACGTCCTCGTCCTCGTCCTCGTAATTTATGCGTAGCACATACAAATTTGTGCACACACTTATACACACAACCAGCCACCGCAACACACAGCCACCCCCCTCAGCACCCCCACACACCCCCACACCCCATTTCTGCCCACGCATGTTGTAAATTGAATAACGTACACTTTTTTTTGGAGCTTCATTCATTTTGTATAAATTGCATTTTTCCACTTTTCTTGGCTACAATTTTCCTACGAATTTTCATTTGATAAATCCCAAAAAAAAACATTTTAATATATTTTTCTACAGTCAAAATGATATAATATTAAGCACGCAAACGGATCTCGCAAATCCGTTGAAGCAACTTGTTCATAATTTTAAACTGGGGCCAGAAATCAAATTTCACTTGGAACAGGTAAGTAACATTTATTTTTTCCAAATACACTTTTTTCTCTGCACTGGGAATGTTTTCTAAGACTCATGCTTTATTCGATCTTTGGCCAATTGAACAATGACAATTATTCAGATATGCTCTGGAGACTCTGATAAATATGGTAAAAATTATACACATAAATCGAATGGGGTTCCAAAAACAAAAACTTTTCTAAAAATCAGGTAACATGCTAAATTTGAGTATAAATTTGTAAATTCATTCAAATTCGATTATTTTTTATTTAAAAACAATAATGCAAAATTAATTAATTATCTTTTTTCTTGCTTTTTTTTGGCATGGTTTTTTGGGATCAATTTCATTTTATAAACCTGAGAGAATGCAGCAATTTTGATCTATAACGTTGTAAATTGAAACTTGAAAGCACACCAATCACCCAACCACCCAACGCCCCACCACACAACTGTCCATCGACTGTTGTTGTTGTTGTTGTTGTTGCTGTTGCTGTTGCTGATGTCGCCTACAATTATATTGTTGTTATTGTTGTTGTTGCCCGCTTTGTAATTGTAATTCATTTGCCTTTGCTCCGCTCAAGGACAAACATACATATGTATGTGTATGTATGCAGGTGTATGTATGTGCATATACATACATACGTACATGAAGGTGCTCCACGCACGGTTAACCACAGACACTGGGCGCAGACAGACAAGCAGCGCAAGCAGAGCAAAAAAAGAAGAAAAAAATCAGACAAAAAAGTGATGCTATTGATACATTATAAATGGATTGAAAGGGTATATGGTATATATAAGATAGCATCTCACATATATATATATATATATATATACTGATTAGCATCAACAGCCAAGTCGAGCTAGCCTTGTCCGTCCTTCTGTATGCGGAAACGGGGATAAATAATTCAAATTTGGAATATAAGTTTGCATTGTTTATTTTTTATCGATAACTCTCTTCGTTTCCCGAACATCGATAAAAATGTATTTTTAAACTGAAAATGAAAGAAAACCGAATAAATTAAATTAATTAATTATTAAATAATAAATATTATTATTTGACATTTTAATCTGTAAAATGCTTCAAAACACAGAAAAAAAAATGCCAAAATTTGTAAAGCATTGATAGCCTAGTGATAAGGAAAGTAAAAAACGTATGAAGAAGAGAGAAAGAGAGATAAAGAGTGAGATATGAAATGAAGAAAAGGTGGACAGATTTCTGCAACTTTATAGCTGGTAGTTGGGTTTAGAGTATCTGCTAGTCGAGCTGTCTCTTGACTGTGGCATTCCTGCTTGTCTCTTGGTGTTCTTGTTGCAGTTGCCTGTGTGCGTCTCTGTGTGTGTGTCTGTGTATGTTTCTGTGTGTAACTGAATTACAATTTAATTACTTTGGAAGTCCTTGCGGGACTTATGGGATCAAGGCGACCTCCATTGCGTCAGTGTATTTATGTATTTATAGCGCACTTCTTTTCAATCAAGTGCCACACGCTTGCCCCACAACAACAACAACTACAACAACTACAACAACAACAACAAGTAAAGTCTGTGGCTTAAAACCACATCGCGGCAATCCTTAAAATCTTTCTGTTGACGACCCACAAGCATCAAGCAGAATCCACAATCCCAGCCAGCTTGGTTCTAGAATCATCAGAATGTTATTAAATGTCAACTTGTATATGTTCCCTCTCTCTCTATGCATCTGTCTCTTTCACTCATAGTAAACCCAAATGCCCGAAGCATTGATACTACTCGGCATGGCTGACGCAGAGCCGGATCTATCAACGTTCGAGAATAAAACGGGACTTGCCGAGGACATGAAGTTCCTGGCCTCCATGCCCGAGCTGTGCGATGTTACCTTCCTCGTCGGGGACACCCGCGAGCCTGTCTGCGCCGTCAAGGTGAGTGTGTGGATGGTGTGGAGTGTCCATGTGTTGAAATCAGGTCACTGCGTAATCGACGCAGCATCATCAAACTGATGACGATGAAAGCCTCAATTACACAGCTCATCCTCATCCTCATCCCCCTCCTCATCCTGCTTGTTGTTACTGTTTACAGGCAGTGCTTTCGTCGCGTTCCCGCGTTTTTGCCAAAATGCTTTATGCTGCACCGTCGCCGCAGCGGAAGAGGGAGACCACCACCAAGGAGAACAAGCTGCGACTCTTCCTCAAGCGCTCCTCGGAGCCGCTGTTGAATCTGCAGAATGCGGCACAACAGGTTCGTATATTGCATATCGATTAGATGAGCAGGGGGGGGTCTCTGACTGCGCGGGGGAGAAGCGAGCGACAAGTCCTTTATTTTTCTATGCTGTATACAATATGAAAATGCCAATGTGTATATAAATGTGTATGTGCGTGTGTGTGTGTCAGCGAGTGTGTGTGCGTGTGTTGACTGGGGCATCCTCCGCATATTTATTCCTCATTTTCAAATTGAAATTTCAATCTGTACACTTGTTGTATATACTACAAGAGGAAACTGAATCATTTTTATTAATAATATCTATATCTATGTCATTTTTTTTTCGTGTATTCTCTGTTGTGAATCCAATCCTAACCATCCATCCAAAACATACTAAACTAAAAAAAAACAATAAATAAACCCATAAAAATAGAGAACCGGTTTCACCCAACAATTAGCACCGATACCCGAGGTAAACGCTTCAAAACCCAAACCGACAATAACTCTATTGTGTATGTGTATGTGTATTTGTATGTGTATTGGTATGTGTATGTGTATGTGTTTGTGTATGTGTATTTGTATGTGTATTTGTATGTGTATGCGCGTGTGTGTGTATCTCGTAATTGCCTAGCTACTAATACCTGTCTGCTGGCAACAGCGCTGTCAATCAAATTGCATCATCAACATTTATTTATTATCATTTTTATTCTGTATTTTGTGGACTCCTTTGAAAATCCTGATATCCTCTTTTATACACTCAGCAAAAAATCGCACTGAAATGTAGGAAATTGCCCTCACTAGAAATATATTTTTTTTTAATAATACTTCTGAATAATAGTAAAATAGCTTTTCCAATTTTAAGACATTGTTTTTCGTATATCTTAAATTTAAAAATTATTTCGATAAATCAGAAAAACTTCCTAATTTGCAATGCAGTTTGTTTTTTTGAGTGTAGCTAAGCATTTATTTACACTCTCTAGTTCTCTAGCTCTATTGTTGTTTATTTGACTTATTTATCCTATTGCACTTTACTTAACATAACTATAACTATTCCATATATATCCTTATAAATGTTGTATGTCTCTCTCTGTGCATCAACTGAAGTTTCGTTGCTTTTCAGCTTCAAGTAGACATATTCCTATCCAGTTGCCTCTCAATTACTTATATTTATTCATATTATATATATATATATATATATATATTTGTAGTGGGTATTATTATTTTTAAGTTTTAAAGGCTTTGAAGTAGACATCTCCGTCACCATCAACTATTTATTACCTTGATTTAATATCTATTTATTTGTCTGTCTGTTTTTATACAAACTAATCCCTCTATTGAATAGCTATCTTCATAAACCTAGGCATATATGTATGTCCGTCTTTTGGTTACAGATCCAAGATCGTATTACTATACTCTCATATAAGTTATTCTAAGTAAAATCATCTGCTTTCAAAATCATAGTTCATGGCTCGGCTTAAAATCCTGAAGATAACCGTTTGACTTCGTTTTACAAGAGTATATATAATCTGAGGATTGCCTAAGATTCAGTTGTATCTTTTAAGAATTATATTATTATATTATATTATGTATTTATTATACAGTCTATGTTTTCTGTACTGTTTAGTTGTCTTGTGCGTAACTTGTTCTAGTTCTATGTATATTGTAGTCTATATATATAGATGTATATATCGGGGAAATCATTTGCTAATCCCAGCATTGTATGACTCTATAGCCCTCAGGTCAACAGCATCAGACGCTGATCATTGAGGAGTTTGAACCTGATGTCTTCCGTCAGCTCATTGAGTACATTCACACGGGCTGTGTGACCCTTCAGCCCCGCACCCTGCTGGGTAAGTTCTATTTATTGATTTATAATTTGTAAAAATAAAATATAATATTTAAATTTAAATTTAATGTTATAGACTTGAATAATCTGAGATAGTTTTAACTTTTAATTGGTTTGTTTTTTCTTGCGTTCCCTCAGGCGTTATGAATGCTGCCGATTACTATGGCTTGGAGGAGCTGCGTCGCGCCTGCGCTGGCTTTGTGCAGTGCTGCATCAATGTGGACACCGTTTGCGCTTTGCTGGCATCCGCTGAGCGTTACATCCAATACAAGTGCACCAAGACGCTGGTGCAGAAGGTGCTCGAGTTTGTCGACGAGCACGGCAACGAGGTCCTCAATCTGGGCAGCTTCACGCTGCTGCCGCAGCACGTCGTCCGCCTGATCCTGGCTCGCGAGGAGCTGCGCGCCGACGAGTTCACCAAATTCCAAGCGGCCCTCATGTGGAGCAAAAAGTACTACGATAATAATCCAGTAAGTCAACTTACAAAATGAATGATTAAACGAATTTGAATATTGAAGAATATCCCACTTAGAACATTGACATCAAGGAGATACTGGGCACATTCCTGGAGTACATCCAATTCCACAAGATACCCGCCAATGTGCTGATGCGGGAGATTCATCCGCTGAATCTGGTGCCCTACGCGATTATAATGAATGCTCTGGCCTATCAGGTGGGTTCTGTGTGGCTTAGATGTCCATTGTTTTGTGGACTGTTATTGCTTTTGTGCTCTGTGTGTTAACTCAGCATTCATTCATGCTTCCATCTATCCATTTGCCCATCTATCTGTCTGCTCTAACTGTATACTGCTCGTCCATCGATCTATCCATCCAATCATTTGCCCATCTTCACATCGCCACCTATGCTATCCATCCCTGTTGTCCCCCTTTATGTCTGATTCTACAAATTGCAGGCAGACCCAGAAAGCATCGACCCCGGAAAGCTCTCTCCCAACTCTAGCCGAGTAAGGCGGGCCCGCCAAAACCAGGGCCGATCGATGTCCGTGCAGAGCTCCCTGGATCCGTACGGTTCGAATACGACGCTCAGCTCGAGCGGCAGCAGCGATCCGACGAGTGGGCCGCATCACAGCAACTAACATAGGTTGAACGGCCCCTCCTCCTCCTCGTCCGTGTCCCACACCCAGCACCACCATCGCCATCGTCACCATCACCAATCGCTGCCCAAGATACGCAAGGCCAAATCCCAATCGTTTCGCACACGACGCAGTCCATCCGAACGTCGCAGTCCCAATGCCACCCCAGCCGCTGCACCCATCCTCACACTGAACACCAGCAGTCCGCTCACAACGCCCGTGCAGCCGGAGAGTAAAAGTCCCGGCAGCACCTCCCAGAAGACACCGACATCGCTCTCACGCCAGGGCACGCTCCGTGCCTCGAGTCGCCGCAAGAACAGTGGACAGTTGACCATTTCGCTGGGTGCTTCCGGGTCGCAGGGTCGACGCAGTCCGGTGGGCCACAGCGATCGCAGTCCGCAGGGTCGACGCAGTCCACTCTTCCCCTCGAGCACCAGCAGCGGTCTGCGCTCGCCCAACGATCAGCCCAGTCCGACGGCCCGCAGTCCCACGGGGGATTCGCAGCGCAAGAGTCCCACGTTTAGCATACAGACGCAGGAGCGGAGATCGCCACTGGGCGCTGTGGCACCCACGGATTTTGGCTGCCAGGCTGGACGCAGTCCGATATCGACGGTGCACGTACAGGACATGGCCACCGAACCGGAGGAGACGGGATTTATGTTGGGCGGCCTGAAGAGGCCATCGATCAATCTGTTTACGCCCATCTATTTTGGCAGCGAGAAGCGCAGTCCGATGGGCGTTATACCGCCCATACTCGTCTCCAATCCCGCCGAGACGTACAAGAGTGCCGAGCGTGAGCGTGAGGCCGCAGCCCAGGCAGCCGCCGCCGAGCGTGAGAAGGAGTCCGCCCAGCCGGAGAAGAAGAGTGTGATGCGCGAGATCCTCGCGTTTGTGCGCAAACCCTCCAAGCACATCTCGACGCGGACGAATCGCTTTGCCAATGCATTTACACGTGCCGAGTCCGGCTCGTCGAGTGGCCCACTCATCAGGCAGAGCACGTTCTCCGCCAGTCCGGCTGCCTCGTCGACGGCGGCCAAGAGTGCCGTGCAGAAGCAAATGTCCGAGGTGGGATTCGAGCCAAAGATGTCGCTGAAATTTGCGCACTATACGAAAATGTCGCTGAAACTGCGTCGATTGGCGCGTCGCCAGGAGGAGGAAGACAAACAGCAGGAGAAGCCACCGTCGGCGGCGGGTTCGAAGCGTGCCAGCATGGATTCCACACACCCGGATCAGCATCAACAGCAGCAGCAACAGGTAGGTGGCGAGGCGGTGGAGGAGCCGCCATTCGAGCTGGCCAATGTGCACTTTGAGAAGGTAGGTGAGTCCTATATCAAGCATGAGCGACTACGCGAACTGGTCGAACCCGAGCTGGAGCACGAGGCGAACGACAGCGATAAGGATAACGCTAGCGACAGCGATCAGGATAACGATAACGATCTGGAGCCGGAGCAAACGGATGCGGCCATGGCTCAATTTGTGGAGGAGGTAACCAATTCATTGAAGGTGGTGGCACTTAATGGCGATCACAATGGTGTTGGCAATGGCAATGGCACTCTGCCCGCTGCAGTGCATCATTTCACGCGTCGCTCCGAGAGCCGGGAACCGATTGAGCCGCGCATCAGCGAGGAGCGCGAATCCGATTCGATGGATCTGATCCTGCCGGAGGAGTTGCGCGCCGAATTGGTTGAGATTTTGAGGGTCTACGCACCAGAGCCAATTTATGTTAATCTGCAGGCGCTGCGGCGTGAAATCCTCGACGAGGATGTGGAGGCGAATGCAGCCGCTGCGGCTGCTCTGCTGGTGGCAGCGGAAGCGGAAGCGGAAGCTGCTGCTGCTGCTGCAGCTGCTGTTGCCACTTCCGCTGCTGCTGCTGCCGCTGGCGCTGGCTGCTTGCCGGTGAAGCTACCGCTGCAGTGTCCTACTATTGAGTTTGAGCCGCCATCGCGTCGCTCCTCCTTTGATCCGCCCCGCTCCCCCTTTCTCGAACAGCTGCGCAGTCCGGGCGTCGACACCGAAACGGATCTGATCAATTTGCAGCGTCTCGATTCGGGTGGCGACAGCTTTGAGCTGGTCGAAGGGGATCGCAAATCGAGCCGTGCCGAATCCAGTTTCGATTATCCCTACTCCTCGCGCGACACCAGCTTCGATGTGTCCATCTCACGCTATCAGTCAACCAGCTACGAGGATCAGACCTCCAGCTTTGAAATAGTCGACACCGATGATCGCCATCGGCGCCACATCGATCTGCGCAAGAGCTCCATTGAGCTGGTCGATGCGGAAACGTTTCAGCGTTCCGGTTCATCGTGCGGCCGGAAATCCTCGCTGGAGACCCATTTCGATTATACGCCCTCCGAGGCGAGTGGGATGACGCCGGCCCGTTCGCCCAACTTCCCGATGACCAAGAAACAGAAGGCGGAACACTTTCGCCAGCTGCACATCTCGCCGTTCAGTGCCTTCTCGCGGGCACGCAGCCCCCTCTCGCAGCAGACCTCCTCGAATTACAGTTCCCGCGATAGCTACGACTCCAGCTCGAGCTATCCGCATGGGCATGAGCTGGCGCAGCGTAGTCCGTACGCTGATCCCAGCAAGAAACATTTTCCGCTGACTATCAAGCAGCGCGAACAGGAGGAGGTGAAGACCTTCCTCTGCACCGATGTGCGTTGTGCCTCCATTTTTGAGCCGCGACCCAGTTCGGTGCTCACCCAACAGCTCTCCACGGGCTCGATGTCAACGCCCTCGGGATCCGGATATGCGAATCCACCACGCATTCCCAGCATTGCGGGTGCCGGCAACGGTGTGGCAATGGCTGTTGGTAATAATGGTGTCGCTGCTGCTGCTATTGTCTCACAGCCAATTCCGGTTGCTTCGCTCGGCTCCTGCGGCTTCTCCAGCGGCAGCGAATTTGAGCCACCCTCGCCAAGACGCGCTGCCAGCGCCTCGCCCAAACACACCTTCACCTTTCGCATCGTTATGAAAAAGGTGGACAGTTCGCCGGAGGCATTGTGCCCGGAACGGCATCGGTCACGCATCATCGATCGCTATCGCCGGCGAGATAGTCGCCGCAAGCGCATCCACGATGCCGGCAAGAGTTTCTAAGGGAGTATCTGCAGGAAACGCTAATCAAAACTCAAAGAAAACCTCATTTTTGTATCTATGATCAACTTTTGAATCCCACGTCAGCAATCACTGCAAACCCCGGGAAAAAAGACGACCTGAAA